>JADRCD010235748.1:0-23521 GCA_019843815.1 Montemys delectorum
CATTCATTGAACTGAGTACACGGTCCCCAATGAAGGAGTTAGAGAAAAGTTCTATGGAGCTGAAGGGTTTGCAGCCCCTTAGGACGAACAACAATATGAACTAACTAGTACCCTCAGAGCTCCCAGGGACCCAACCACCAATCAAGGACTATACAGGGTGGGACTAAATGTTCTGGCAGCATGTGTATAGTAGAGGATCGCAAATTCGATCATCAATAGGAGGAAAGGACCTCGGCCTTGTGAAGGTTTTGTGCCCCAGTGTAGGGGAATGCCAGGGCCAATAAGTGGGAGAGGGTGGGGTGGCAGGCGTGGGGAAGGGGGAGGCAAAAGGGGTTTGTTCTTGTGGTTTTTGTTTGTTTGTTTTTTGGAGGGGAACCTGGGAAAGGAAAAATTTACATGTAAATGAAGAAAATATCTAATAAAAAAAAAAGAATCTTCTTTTGTAAATGAAGCTGTAAGGTGGTTTTACGAGGTGTACTGTTCTGGTTTAGGGATGAGACGGGAGTTCCAAGCCACCAGGTTACACACATTCCGGCCTGAGGGAAGCATATTAGTGGTTTTCAACACTGTTGTTTGAGATGTCTTCTGGAAAACACAGCATCTCTATGGATGATTCTGTTTATTAGTTGTGTTGAAGATTCATGAGAAAGGCAAACCAGATCCCAGAAGTGTTCTCTTCTGTGCTCCCATGATGTGACAGGCTCTGTTCCACCATGCCTTCCCGGCCGTGACCAACCTCCACCTCTGAAGCTATAAGCCCAGACTGATCCTTCCTCCCTTGAGCTGTTTCTGACAGTTATTTGGTCACATTAATGCAAAAGTCCTTATTACAGAATCTTTTGTTGTTTGTTTTAGACAGGGTCTCACTATGAATCCAAGACTGGTCTTGAACTCGCAGAGATCCACTGCCTCTGTTTCCTCCATGCTTGGATTGATGAGAGTATCTTAAACATTAACCCACAGCTGAGTTTTAACGGCCTACCCTATTACATTCTCAGGTCAAGGGCTGCTGGGAAGTCTCCTGTGGCTAAACGGTCAGTGTGCAATGAAATGAACAGGTCTCACGTGTGCTTTGATTCTGTCTTTGCTACAAAACATAGTAACACAGTGAGTGTGAGTCCAGTTTTGTGACCTGTATTAATGTTCTATGACGCAAGCAAAGACTTATTTTGCTCAGTGAATTTGGAGCAAGGGACTCAGATAATAATCCCAAGGGATGAGAAATGGAGAGTGTGCCTTGGAGTTGCTGGAGACAAAAAGAACGCCCTCCTTGGGACAGTCAGGTTGTTCCACCTCACCCCCCTCCCTGGGCTTCTCCCTCTGAGCTATAAAGGGCTATGCTGACTCCTGGCAGGTCTGGGGCCACGTGAGGACCTGCTCAAAAATCCAACGAGGTTCTCATTCTCGGTCATTTCTCATAGGAAGCAGTTAATATTTCTGGTCAGAAAAAGGAAAGTGATTTCTTTAAAAATGCCAGCAGAGGGCGCAGGAACACTTGTAGGTCTTACAAATTCTTAGAGAATTCTAGATGACCTAGAAAACACACACACACACACCACCCCCCTTTTCTCTTAGTATAGCCATTTTAAATGATGTGGATTTTCACAAACCAAAATTAGCCATTTTAATGTGGACAATGACACAGATCAGAATCGCAGCCCCACACACTCCTGATATGCTTGAGTTTTCCAACAATCTGCTGGTCTGGATTCCCCTGTGGAATCCAGTCAGTGACACGATGATCCCCAGGTCAGAATACGTCCTACTGGGATCCTAGGAATTTTATCCTGCTGAGTTTCTTTCCCCATCCCCATTAAGACACTGGTATAAGCTATGGTAACTGTAAATCATTTGCTTTTCTTCTAAAGTAAAAAACGATAAAAAATGAAAGTGAACAACAACTCTATGGTATTAGTGCACTCACAGTGTTGTAGAGTTGACACACCTACTTTCAAAGCATGCCCTGGCTCCAAAGAGACCCTGCACCACCTAAACAGTGAGGCCTCTCCTCATCACCTTCCATGCCCACTCCCCACCCCTGGCAACAGTCAGTTTCTCTTTTCCTCTGGACTTACTGTATGCTTTACAGGGACAGCATTGTACAATCTGTGAGCTCCACATCTGGTTCTCTTCTTGAAGGGTGTTTTGTACAGCTGTTGACAGCTAGCACCAATCAGTACCCGAATCCTTTTATTTTATTTTTTCTTATTAGCACCCCATTGTATGTGTGAACAAGGCTCTTTATCCGCTTCCTCAACGGTACCACACTAGCTAACTGGCCTACGAATGAACGTCTCCCTCACTGAACGCACCCCCCACACACACACACACATACACACACACACACACACACACACACACACACACACACACACGTTCATCTGCCTCTCCCTCCTACTAGCTTTTCTTGGGTTCTGGAGATTTGGAACCAGGTTCAAGCCTGTCCCCTAAGGGCTTTATCTGCTGAGCCAGCTCCCCAGCACAGCCTGTCTTCTTATCCCGGGAGGCTGTCTCCTTCCGCCAGTCAACCGGTTTCACAGCTACATTTGCATGTTTGTCTCTGCCCATTCTACAGATTTTAAGATGTACAGTCACGGTGGGAAAAAGTGGAGATCCCCACATTTTTGGTCAAACTGTAAATAGATCCATTTTCCTTTCCCAATGTCTATTTCCTAATTCCTTGGAGATACAGGAGTATCCTTTTTTTAATCCTGATTATTAATAAAACACCTGACAAGACAAGGAAGGAAGCTTTCCTTTCGGCTCGCACAGAAAGGTATGGCAGGGAGACTCCAGCTCTGTCAGCAGGAGCCTGAGGTGATATTGTGTCTGAAGTCAGGAAGCACAGGCGTCCAGCGGCCTAAGACCTCTTCTTGTCTTTTTTTTTTTTTTTTAATTCAGTCCAGACCCCGGCGTGTGTCAAGATGCCACCCACATTCAGGGTGGCTCTCGCCCTTCTCAGTTGGCCCATTCTGACACACTCAAAAAGTATATCTCCCTGGTGGTTCTCAATCCTGTCAAGCTAACAATTAAATTAATCAAAATGAGAAAACTCAAGTGGCAATTTTATGGCCTTATGCACCTGGCGACACTGTTATGAGCACTCTGCAGCATTACCGACTTGGGTGTGTAACAGGAGTGCAGCGCTGGGATCTTGCGGGAATTCTTCTGCCTTTCATGGGGACGCCAACCTGTTCTCCACCGCGGCTGAACCACTTTTCCATCCCCACCAGCAGTGTTTAAGCGCACCCTTGACGTTGCCTCTTAGCATTATCAAAACTGTCCCAGGACCGGTGTCCAGACTCTTTACCCACTGAGGTACAGGCTGGGAGAAGCCGCCTAGCCTTTTCAAGTTTAAGGATCTTTACAGGAGATCACTCCAGAGTCACTAAAGGCGCATTCTCCACATCTGCTCGAGGATCTATAAACTTTTTTCCTAGAGACTTCCACTCGGCCTCACACGGAACCCCACTTACAAAGCTGGGGCCTGAGGCAGAAGGAAGCAGCTGTGCTCAAAAAGTCTAGCTACTAATGCGATGCTCGCTCAGTAGCACTCAGCCCAGCCTCTGCTCCCACGCCCTGTCTCTGCCCGGACAGGCCCGGCGGGCGGGAGCCCAGAGTCGGTGGAGACAAAGGGAGAGGCGTGCCGTCCCTCCCGGGGTTACTCTCGGTCAGCACCCGCCTACAGGGTCACTCCCGTTCACTCGGCCCACAGCGCCTGACCCCGAGCAGCCAATCAGCGGCTGCGCTGCGGCTCCGTTGGCGCCCGATCCAATCAGGAGGCGCCGCCCGTGCAGCCCGCATCTTTAAGTTGCCATCCTAGATGAGGCTGAGTAGAGCCACTTAAGTACTCAGTTTCTCTGGGACAGAAACGCTGAGCAGTGCGGCCAGCCCTGCCATGGGGCATAGGGTAATAGGGTTGGGCCTCAAGAGTTTGAGTGTCAGCTTTATGTGTCTGCTCTGAACTCCCACTTCTACCACAAACTGACTAGTGTGGCTGTGACCAAGCTATTTGATAACTCCACTTGACACTTTACTTTTATTATTTAAAACAGAAGTACAGAGTAACTGCCTCAGAAGGCGGGACCTCCACAAAATGAATCTCACAGGGATCTCTCAATATCTGCTCTCCTTATTCCATAGCCTGCTCTTTCAGGCTGCTGCTGGGTACAAACACCTGTGTGCTTCCTGCCTCTTTTACTCAAAAAAACAAACAAAACCACTTCAAAATTCTACCCAGGGCTTCACGAATCTCTCAAAAGGCCAAGTATGTTCTGAAGGCATAGACACAAGTAGTGAACCCAAAAGAAGTCAATGCCTACTGATTCCTGGCCGAACCTACCCATTGACTAAGTATGGGGTGTGCGTGAACCTCTGTGTGTGTGTGTGTGTGTGTGTGTGTGTGTGTGTGTGTGTGTGTGTGTGTCTGTCTGTCTGTCTGTGTGTGTGTGTGTGTATGTAATGCTGCAGGGTTGATAGCATTCAGAGTTGGTGGGAAGGCCAGTGCCATAATTTTTCCTTGAGCTAAGAACTTTCCCCTACAGATGAGGGCTACAACTGAGCCCTTGGTTCAAAGTTCATTCCCCCCTTGAGTTCCAGGGAGAATAGGTAGGCAGGATGGAGTTGTGAGTGGTCATTGCCACCGAGGCTTTCTCAATCTCTCTTGCTTTAATTTCTCCATTGCCCAAGTGCCAGGGTCTCCCCACCCCGCGACTTGAATTCACCCTAATTGCTGAACTAGATACCATTTTCCAAAAATGAAGTCTCAAGTGTCCCCATGTCCACAGGAGAGGCCCAGTGGCTAGTGGAAGAGAAGAAGGAGGGAAAAGAGGAGATGGCACAGGGGACAGCAGATGGAGCTGAGCCAGGGACAATGGTTGGATAAGGTAACATCAAATAGTCTTTGACTTGGGAGTAAAGAAGCCAGAATTGTCAACTGTATCAATCTTTCTTGTTGGAAAAAAAAGTTGTTTTACGTGTATGGGTGTTTTGTATGTGTCACACGCACACACTTGAGTCCTGGTGCCCTCAGAGGCCAGATGAAGGTATAGAGTGCCCTGGACTGGAGTTACAAACAATTGTGAGCCACTGTGTGGGTGCTGGCACTTGAACCTACCACCTTTGGAAGAGCAGCCAATGTTCTTAATCATTGAGCCATCACTTCATCCCCACATACCATTTTCTCATGGGGAAAGAAGAGGACGGGATTTGGGCCCATGTTTTTTTAGGGTCACCTGAGATGCCCTCAACAGCACATGGTTCTGACTTGGCTGGTGCCTGCTCTTCTGTCTCCCTCCCTTCTTCCCCCTCTGCCTGGAAAGCCTAGGTCGGCTACTTCTGCATACCTTGCCCCTTTTGACAGGAGATGAAGGAGGATGAGGAAATAAAAGACCAGCTATCTAGTGCCTTTAAATCCATAGTTCTGAGCAAGAGCCCACATGGTGAGCCTGGATAGCCACTATATATAAATATAAGCCACAGGACAGGTTTGGGGGGCAGCACCTGACCTGTTTCACAGCTCTACATTCTGAAGCAGAAATCTAGCTTTGGTCCTGGAAGTCCTGAATTCTACTCCTTGGTCTCAACTCTGGTAAGTTCTGGGCATCTGAGAGCTAACATACCTGCAAAAGGAGAAAGGAAGTTTCTAAGCAATAACTCCTGTCAGTGGCTCCTGTCATTGGCTCCTGTCAGTCAGTGGCTCCTGTCAGTGGTTCCTGTCAGTGGGTGTAAGCTTTAAAACATGGGACCTGCCAATAGACTAGTGGCTGAAGTGGGCTCAAAATTCTGGAAAGATCTGGCTTGCTGCTTAGTCAAGCTCCCTATAAACCAAATCACCTAAAATCAGATAGACTTATCAATAGTCATGGGAATATTTGAGCTTGACAGAATAGATCAATATTTGATTCTGAAATAAACTATACACCAATATCTTGGGAGGTAAAAGAGGTAGAACATGACAAAGAAATAGGACCAAAGGTGAGCATGCCCTTGTGGGGCAGAGTTTTGTCCTGGTAGTTTTGAGGCCAGCTCTCCACAACACAAAATTGCCACTTTTTGTTTTGTGGTATAATTAGAATATCTCTGGTTGTGCAATGAAATAGTTTAGTAAACAGTGTGCATGGCCCACATGTCAGGCGGAGCGAGCCTCCCACCTCCAGCTTACAGGACTACAGTAGTTCTTAGTGACTGGCTGGGACAATATTGAAATCGATGCACTGGGACATATTTGGGACCCATTAGAAGAAAACAAAGGTGAGAGATACACTATCCAATGAGGAATGCTCTGAAGCATAATTTTACTCTCTATAGCCAACATGTGTTTAACACAATACAACTTAGAGAGCTGATGTTTAAAAAACTGGAAAGGATAAAAAAAAATCATAATTTTTTTTTCTTGTGCTGAAGAGATGCTCAGCCATTAAAGGCTCGACTCACAACCAAAACTCTAAGAGTTGTGTTTCCAGCACCCACAGCTGTTTCTCCAGCCATGGTGTGTGTGTGTGTGTGTGTGTGTGTGTGTGTGTGTGTGTTTTCTTATTTGCATTTACCTAATTACCTCATTGTTAGCATTTAAAAAAAAAAATGTTCCTGAAAAGGAAGGCTACCCATCTTCCAAGTTGGGTTTTATTTTTGTCCTTGTGTCTTGTTTTAAGGAGTAGGTAGGAGGGGTGGGAGTGGGCAGGAGAGGGTGGGAGAGGGTGGGAGGGGTGCCATTGCAACCATGTCTGACCCTGTAGTTTAGATCCCTCAGAAGCTGGCTGATAGGACAGCCGGGCTGTTAACTCATGATCATCCTGCCTCTGGCTGCAGAGTGCAGACAACAGATGTAAACCCAGCACCTCCAAGCTTATGACAGATCTGGAAACTATCAAAAACAGTGGTGTTTACCTGAAATCCCAGTACTCAGGAAGCTGGGATGGTGAGATTCTGAGACGCAGGTCAGATAACACAAGGCCTCATCTAACCACAAATACAAACCAAGTAGTCCCCCCGAACCATAGAAAGCACGCGGTAAATTCAGCTCCTTCCTCTGCTTTCTACCCCATGGCTAAGGCGTGTCAAGCATATTGTTCTCACTGTACAATCTGTTCTTGGTTGAATTTAGTTCAAGGGGACTTTCCCTTCCAGCTAACTCTTCCTAACTCTGGCACTGAAACAGGACCTGTGCTTGTGCACCATCCTTCCCTGACCCGCACTGGAGAACAGAGGTTCCCTTGCTGCCGAGCGAGTCTCTACTGACTTTCTGCCCCCTCTTCTGATAGCTTTCCAGCCCCTAGATGACCACCAGGACCACCGCCATCACAAAGCCTCTCTCTGCGGGGCTAAAGAATGAAGGAGAGAAATTAGAAGAGATCCTCCAACAATGGGGAGAAAACATCCGGCCTCAAATGAGAGAAGATATCCATTACCCCAGCTACCAGAATGAGGAGAGCCCCTCCCCCCCGCCGCCCCCTGTCCTCCTCCCCCACCCAAGCTGGAGTATGTCTGGAGTAACATCATCCTCATGGCCCTGCTGCACGTGGGATCCCTGTATGGGATCCTGCTGGTACCCTCCTGCAAGGTTTACACATGGCTCTTGGGTGAGCAGCACCCCTTGTCTTGAGCCTGTGCTCCTGGTCTTTTCCTTTTCTTTAATGGGGTCCACTCTGGGTACAGGTCAGCAGCCATGTTTTGTATAGGATTCTCCACCCTTTTCTCTTTGGCTCCCGAGGGATTGGCTGGGCTGGAAACAGAGCCTAGTTGGATTCGAGAGAGTCAGTTCTGGGCACCCCTTAGCATGGATGCTGAGATGCCCATGGTGTCTTGGAGGAACAGACACGAGAAAAAAGCAGCAACAGACCCTGAACAAACTTTCCTGTGTGGGTTTCTTGCTTGTCAGCCTGTCCTATCTCTGCCTGTCACAAGAGAAGTAGGCCCTCTCCAGGTACTAGACCAGGAACTTTATGGACTACACATTGAGCCCAGTCAGGGGACAAAACAAAGGAAGATTGTACAGGAGAAAACAGAAGAGGGTTATCCATAGGACTATTTGAACCTCACCTCCTGTCTAGATGAGGCTGGTTTGCCTGGGAGGAAGATGATGCAGACTTCTAGACAACTCAAGTGCACAGGTGTGTGGCTCCTTCCTCTACTCTACACAGGCTGCAGCATATGCTGGTCAAGATATTCTTGGACTGAATCAGATTGCAGGAGGGTCTCACGTTCCATTCCCCATCCAGCTTTCGTCCCTTCCAGTGTTATAGGCACTATGCTAGTCTTCGTGGTCCCCAGCACACAGTTCTTTGGCAGGCGTTATAAACCTCGAGCAGCCCAACCTTAGGGCTACTGGACTGAAGGAGAGACAGTGTGGTCCCTGACAAGCCTTAGCTCAGGCCCTCAGGGATTCACAGACCTGGGCTGAGAGCAGTGTTGCCCCTGGCATTGACAGATGAGCTTCTCAGGTAGTTTTCCTTGTGATCCCCTGCCTGTGAAACCTGAGCCAGGAAGAGTGAGCCAAACCTGTGTAGATGCAGGGGTACTCACTGCTCTAGCAAGTTCTCCTCAGGAAGACGCTGGGAGGTTGGCAAGAGAAGTGTCAGCAGTGGATTCTTTCTGGACACCCTCTCTTGGAGAGTAGTGGTAGAAAAAAAAAGGCCATTTATCCAGATGTGGGCTCCATCTGCCCCAGTCCTCTTAGGTCTCGTAAGTGGTGAGATGTGGGCTCTGGAACCTCATCTTGGAAGGTTTTCAAGTGCCTTCAGGGAAATGCAACGAGAACAATCCTACCTCAAGATCCTGCCCCAGAGTGGCCTACTCTCCGGTTGGAAATATCTTGTTCTTCTTTCTCATGGCATGCCACTCCCACATAGAGCAGGGTGGCTTTTCTGTAGGTCAGAGACAGTCATCCCGTTGAAGCAGCTGAGTGGCTGCTTCTTCCACTGAGAATCCCAAACGTGAGCTGCAGAATAACGAACCCAGAGCCTGCGTACACTCCCCTATAGACTATGGATTCTCCCCTCTCCTCATCCCTAGAAGGGATGGGGCCCTCCTTGTAGCCTCATCCAGTTCAGTTCTTGACCAAACTGTGTTTGGCAAGCCTCAGGTGCCGGCCCAGGAAGCAGAATGATATCCTAAAGCCAAAGTTATGCTTACTGTCTTTTTGAGAGAGAATCTTCCCATTAGTAAGCTGTTATCTTTGGCTTCCGAAGGACATAGGGCTATTGGTACAGTGTGTGAGCTCTCCAACTTGAAAGTTCTGTAGCCTTTGAGCAGCCACTGTTTCCAGCTGTCCCTTAGAGTACTGTATACAGTTTTTTTGTTTGTCTGGTTGGTTGTTTGGTTGTTTTGTTTTGTTTTGTTTTCTGTTTTTTACCAAGGTCCCAGCTTTTATGTTCTTGCTATCAATCAGAGGAACAGATGGCTCCCCTCAGTGTCCCTTCCCCACCATAGACTGTGCAACTTCTTGAGCTGCAGTCATTGTGTCAGTGAGTTAGGACAATGCAGGTGTGCTCAGTTGTCAGGAAGTAGATGCTAGAGCTGGGGCCAGAATCGATTGATTGTTGCCAGGAACACTAGCTGCAAACCACAGTTCTATTTTTATCAATTCTGTGATCCTGGAAAAAAATACCACTTATATCATGTATTTCCGCAACTGTGACATCACAATAGAGCCTAACCTATTTAAGGTATACAGTGAATAAAGGAATATTAATACACTTGGTGAAGGTTAAGCCCCTGTACAAATATGACTTTATACAGGGCTGTCTGTCCCTGATAAAGCTATCCTTCTATAGCTACAGTAATGGCATGATACTGTGTTGGTGGCCAAATAGTCTCTGCTCTGCATTGCATATGTCCCTTGCCACTGGGTCTCTTCTAATTTATCAGTGCCCAGATTGATCTGACTACTGTTTTAAGAGCACCCATGTGTATGGGTCCTTAAGCACTATGGGAATCACTGATGGCCTTCAACACTATAGAGAAAATTAGCTTACAAAGGACACAGGACATGGCCTAATGCTCGTGCCCAAGGACAATGGCTGGAAACCTACTCCCTGCCCTACCTCCTCAGTGTCTGGACTTCCTTAGCCCATGTCCACTTCTGGGTGGAGAGCCTGAAGGTGAGAGTTCTCTATTCAAGTGATGAAAGATTTTCAACCATAGAGAGCAAGGCATCCCTGAGACAGAAACACCCCAATGGGACAGAGGCAAATAAACTTACAGGCTTTCAGCCGGTTGCTGAGTAAAAGCATGACTTGTTTGCTTATGTCCCTCCTTTGTGTATTTAGGCAACAACATCAGCTTGTGCTCTTCAAGTTCATCAGAGAGATGATGGCTCTCTCTGCCCACATGTCGTCACTTCAGCCAATCAGTGAAAGCTCGACTCTCCCTCTGTTCAGAGATCAGCCTGGGCTCCTCTCTAGTTAGTCCTCTTACCCACAAGTCCAAGACTTGGGAATGTCCTGCCTGTCTGTCCATATTTTTGGCTATGCCTTGTTTCTATTGCTTTGGTGTCAAAAGGTTCTGCCTCTATTCATAACCCTGGGATTCATGAGAAAACAGATCCCCATTCCAAGCCTTACCAAGACACAACGGGGCATCAGGAAGGGTGTCCTAACATCTTGCCAGATGTTTGCTATTGGTGACGTCCACTGTCTTTTCTTGCAGTGTATGTGTTATATATATTTTCTGGCCTGGGTATCACAGCTGGATCTGGTAAGCCTGTGGAGCCATTGAACCTATAAAGCAAGACTGCCCCTGAGGCTCTCCTTCATCATTGCCAACATCGTGGCTTTCCAAGTAAACGTCTGGCTCTGCTCAGCTCTTGTGTGTCATGTCTAGTGATGATCCAGGACACAGGAGAAGGAGTCAAAGCCCTGAGAGGAGTCAACAGGGCAGTCATTGCCTCTTCCCAGTCTTCTGTGGTCATCTAAAGAACATGCTTAGTTCTGAGATTCACAGAGCATAACTGAAGAGTCACTGGGTAGGGAAACTCTCTACTACTACTGGGACATTTTTGACCAGGTTCCTATGCTTTCATACAGTGTGACTGATGTGGTCTTTCAGCATAAACAGCCATCATGTATTACTTAGGCACTGTCCCTGGTTTCCTAGACCATCAATAAACATTAAACTTATACTTTGTGATGCCTACCATAAGTTCCCACTGCAATGGGACTGAAAAGGACTGCAAACATTTCTAATGGCAGTGAATCTTTACAGGCATCATGCAAGCAAATGACATAGATGAACTCTCAGTAAGTCTCTATGATGTCTTTTTTTGTTTGTTTGGTTTGGTTTTTTTGAGACAGGGTTTCCCTGTGTAGCCCTGGCTGTCCTGGAACTCACTCTGTAAACCAGGCTGGCCTCGAACTCAGAAATCTGCCTGTCTCTGCCTCCCAAGTGCTGGGATTAAAGGTGTGTGCCACCACTGCCCGGCCTCTATGATGTCTTAAAAGATGGATTCTGAGCTGGGTGGTGGTGGAACACACCTTTAATCCCAGCACTTGGGAGGCAGAGACAGGCAGATTTCTGAGTTCGAGGCCAGCCTGGTCTACAGAGTGAGTTCCAGGACAGCCAGGGCTACACAGAGAAACCCTGTCTTAAAAAAAACCAAAAAGGTGAATTCTGTTATTATCCTTCATTTCAGATGATGAAATTATGTTAATGAGTAGTTTCATAGACCAATGTTGGGATATTACCTTTGGCTGCCATGCTGGCTACATGAGCTATTGAAGCTGTTTGAGGCAAGAGTTTATAACACAGAAGGAAGGGAATGAGAGAAGGGAGCTTCCCTTGATATCAGGTTATAGCAAGTAGCAGCAGATAGCTTGTCATGTGGAGCTCATTGTGAGAGAAGAGGAAAACAGGAAACAAAATTTTCTTGCATGGTAATATTGGAAGTTCTCGACATATGTATATAATCGTCTCTGCCCTAGCAGTTTACACCCTGAATTCTCCTGATCTCTTTGTGTGGAAAAAGGAAGAGGGTGCATAATTAAAGGCATAGCAAGTTCCACATAAGAGGTCCTTAGGAAATGTGCCCAAGCACATAAGTTACATACTGGTCTTGTTACTGGGTGGGTAACCTGTCATTATGAAGGTATCAAGATAGAGCTTCCCACATCTGTATTAACAGACCAACACTCCAGGTCCCAAGCCCAAGTGCTTCAAACTCCCCCTATTCAAGGATTAGGCCTGCATTAGGATCCCGTCCTTGCCTGAAGAACTACTGTTCTTTGCTCATGAAAGTGGGGTTGTGAATCATCGCCCTTCTCTCTGTCTACCACACAATCTCAGGGAGTAGCACTGCCATTCCTGAGTTGGAGACCCTAAGCTTTTAGGACAAGTGTGCAGGAAAGGGTGTTCCCCAAGGCCTCCTTGGTGGAAACAAAGGGTTCTAGGAATTGGACTGAGAGTCTCAGGTTCTTGCAGACATCTAGGCCCTTGCAGGCTCCTTGGAGGGCGTCTCTTATCAATTCTACTGGGTTCCTCTTTTTTCTTGCGCTTCCAGAACGATGTGTATGAATGGGCCCGGGATCACCGCGCCCACCACAAGTTCTCAGAAACACACGCTGACCCTCACAATTCCCGCCGTGGCTTCTTCTCTCACGTGGGTTGGCTGCTTGTGTGCAAACATCCAGCTGTCAAAGAGAAGGGTGGAAAACTGGACATGTCTGACCTAAAAGCTGTGAAGCTGGTGATGTTCCAGAGGAGGTGAGTGAAGCACGGATGGAACTGGGAATGGAACCCAGGGCGCCTGGGGTTTAGGGACTCCACCTTTTCTCTTATAACTCGAAAAGAAAAGCTGAGAGATTTCGGGGCTTGTATGTTTAAGAGCACCATTTCAAACTCATCTGAATGGCTCAGAGGCTATAAAGAGACTTTACTGTTTTGTTCAAGTCGTGCCCCTTGAACAATTTTCATGGACGCTATTAAATGCAACTTGATCTAACTATTACTGATCTAACTAGGATAGGCAATGACATAAAAGTGAATATAGCCAAGTCTTTCTCCTTAAGGAATTTCTAGCCTGTTGATGTAGAGAGACCACAAAAGTGTAAAATAATCACGATACAAGGCAGAATGTGCAGAATATTCATTGTCCCTAAGAGGTACAGGGAAAAAAAATAGTTGGCTCAGTGGAAATACAAAGAGAGGGTATAAAAAAACTACGCGATCATCAGATGTAATTGACTCCCTTGAAATGAGGGTATCATAGTCCAGATGAGGATGGAAAGTGGAACAAGGCCTCCAGAAGGACAGAGACCTTCCGATGATGAAGGATACTCTGTGGGTCTCTTGGATAGAAAGCAGAGAAAGACTAAGAAAGGGTGGGAAGAAATGCAGCCAAGACATGCCACCGTCTGTGCCAATGACCTTGTCAGACAAAAAAAGAAAAGAAAAGAAAAGAAACTCAAAGGCACATGAACAGGAGTCCAGACAGCAGAACTGGCTATTTGTGACTTGTTTAAGTAACATGGTTTTGTGCTCTGTGGTAAAAAACAATGGATTTCTTGGTGGGCAACAGGCAGTCCTGTACTTGATACACTGGCTTCAAGTGGTGTGATCCTAGGAAAGGCATTTAATGTGTCCTTATTGCCCCATTTAAAAAATTATATAAGGCCATGCATCTACCCCACTCTTTCCTGATGGTTTCTGCCCTTGCCCTTCCCCCATACCTGCAGTTGTAGGAGGGAAGCTTGGTTCAGTGTGGGAGTGGACACTTCAGGTAGTTGTGGGAGTGGTCAGTATTCATGTTTGCTCTGGCTTTTTTCAGGATGAAGCATTTTGCCAGCGACTAATATTCCCTCATCTAGGTATCGCAATAGAAACATCTTTTCCCCCAAAAGCCCCATACCACATGGGTAAGTGAGATTGTTCAATACATTTAAGAAGCTTGGAGGGCTCCTGTTCCTCAGTGTAGAAGACACTGGGGTCATCTCTTCGGTTAGCAGCACTACAGGTCTCTGAGGTTCAAGGTACCTTCCAGGTACGAGGTGGGCAGAGCTGAAGCAGCAGTCACTGAGCCCCCTGACTGCTCTCCTTGCTTCTGCTGCAGGCGAGGGCTTCCACAACTTCCACCACGCCTTCCCCTTTGACTACACTACCAGTGAGTACCGCTGGCACATCAACTTCACCATGCTCTTCTTTATCAACTGCATGGCTGCCGTGGGCCTAGGCCTGGCTTAAGACCAGAAGAGAGTGTCCAAGGCTGCTTGCCATCTTAGCCAGGGTTAAAAGAACTGGAGACGGGAGCCACAAGAGTGGCTGAGATCCTGTTCCAAATGTCACCTAGGCAGAGAAGCTTCATGGTCTGCTTCTAACTCCAGAAAAACACTACCAGGATGGTGAAGATGACCTTTAACCCATTCCTGTACAGCACTCTTTTTATTTCTTTCGTCCATTCTTTTTTCTTTTTTTCTTTTTCTTTTTCTTTTTTCTTGAGATGGGACTTCTCTGTGTAGCCCTGGCTGTCCTGGAACTCACTCTGTAGACCAGGTTGGCCTTGAACTCAGAGATCTGTTTGTCTCTGCCTTCTGAGTGCTGGGATTAAAGTCACACACCATAGCACAGCGGTGTACATCACTCTTTTAAAAAATGCTTAAGTATCAAAAGGTAATACCTCTCCTTTATGATGCAGCTGTCTTTTCATCCCATCCTGTCTCTATATCTCTCTCATTGTGTCTCAGGCTAATGTTGTCATTCATAATATAATGCTGTCATTCATAATGCTGTCCTTTCCTATCTGCCTCTGAAAGTTTAGCATCTTTTGGATAGTCCAGTGGTAAAGTCTTTGCCCCAGAAAACTCTCACTGAAGTGCTCTGTACTTCAGGGTAGGTGGCTTAATCTAGAGATGCAACAACGTTTGTATATTGCATCTTAATCGTTATGACCCCTGGGAGGGGAAAAATAACTTTATTGAGAGAGCTTACAAAGCAGGCAAATTATAATAGGAAAGAATTACCATGCCAGGTATGATTCTTAAGCAAGGATGGGGTTACATGGAACGAGTTATAAGGAAGAGTTTCTGTGATCAGACCCAGCTGCTTCCCAAGCAGACATGGAGCCCTCCACACAGCATCCTTCCTTTGTGCCCTGAGCCCCAGAGCTTGGCAATGTCAGAATACAGCAGCAAATCAGATATCTAAATATTCTTTAGGGTTAAGGGTCAAAAAAAAAAAAAAAAGCCATGTGTGTAGTAAGAAAAAGTGGTCTCAGCTGGGAAAGGAGTTTGCCTTTCTGTTATAGCAGGATACTCCTGCACTGAAGCATCCCTCCTCGTAGGACTGTCTTAGGGTCAGGGTAGGAACCTCTGAATCATCTTCATTCTGCCACTCCATCTTTCTCTACTCTCCTGAAGTTAGTTCCCTCTCTAGACAGGAAGTCTCTGGTGTTTACTCCAGGCTGCGAGGGGTGCATATCCTGGCAGCTCCCCCTCTGTAGACACAACATCATGGAGCTATTCTTGTCTTTAGCAGACACAGCTGGGCCTCCAGATCCTCTCCACATCCACCTCTGGAGCTTCTAGCACCTTGATGACCTCAGACAAACTTTTCTGCCAAATTGTTCTAGAGATTATATCAGGCTGAGAAATTTTCTTGCTCATAAATCTTGACCAGTCCAAATGCTGATGATGTAGCTCTGAGCCAGCCATGGAGCAGGCACCTGAAAGGTGACAGGCACAAACTTGGCTTTGGTGTGGTACTCTGTTCTCTGCGCCCTCCTCCACCCATCCTGGATGATCTTGCTCCTGGGGTGACTTGTAGGAAGATCATGGGGTTGAGGCCAGCCTCAACTACATAGTGAGACTCTGTCTCAAAACTAAAAAAATTAAATTAAATTAAAAAAAAAAAGAACGAAAGGCAAGCCATAGAATGAAAGAAAACATGTATAAACTGTGTATCTCATAGGGAATGAGGTCACAGAATATAAAAGAAACTCCTACACATTAGCAATAAGACAAATAGTCCAGTTCTAAACTAGCAAAAGTATTGGGCCTCACATTTCTGCAAAGCAGAAACGGAAATAGCCAATAATTACATAAAAGGCACTCTACATCAGCAGTCAGCAAGGAAATATAAATCGGAAACACCGTAAATTAGTACCCCATACCTGTTAGAATGGCTGTAATTATAATAATTAAACAAAGGAAAAAACAAATCTTGCTGAGGATTTGGGAAAACTTAAAACCCATGAAGATGAATCTAAGATGGTGTAGCTACTTCGAGGAAAACACCGGCCATTCTTCAGAAAGTTAAAATATTATAAGGTACCATGTGGCCCAGTAATTCTACTCTTTGGTATATGACCAAGAAAACAAAAACAAAAGTCCACAAAAAAACTTGTACATAAATGTCCACTCCTGCATTATGGAATCGTCCAAAACAAGACCACACAAATACCCACTCAAAACTGAAAACCCAATGTAACATAGTCATATGCTGACATGTTATTCAGCTATGAAAAAGAATTAAGTCTGACACAGAACAAAAGATGGAAGACACAGACAGACACTGCTCTGAGGCCATTCGGTCAGACACAGAAGTGAGGATATGATATAATTCCTTTCATGTGAAATGTCCTAAATACACAAATCTAGAGTCACTTAACAGACTGAGAGCTGCTGTGGGCAGTAGAGCAACAAAAGGAAGTGACCATTAGTAGGCGCTGTTTTGTGGGGGCTGATGAAACTCTTCAAAAGTTAAATTACTCAAAAGTTAAGTTGGTTGCACAGCTTAATCACAAAGCCTGCATGAAAAAAAAAATCTCTTGCATTTTTATTGTTGTTACCATAGATTATAGTTGGGACTCAAATCAAAATAAATGAATAAAGTGCTGGTTTCCAAGTTTTTTGTTTGTTCTTTTCTTTGAGGGACAGGGTTCTCTGTGTTGCCCTGGCTGTCCCAGAGTTCACTCTGTAGACCAGGCTGGCCTCAAACTCAGAGATCTGCGCACTTCTGCCTCTCTTGTGCCTGGATTAAAGGAGTGTGCCACCACCACCCGGAAAGTTCAAGATTCTCATTAAGAGACGCACGCTGTCTTCTCATCTTCCCAAAGAGTAAGTTCTTCAGCCTCAGAGTTCACAGTGACTCGTGAGAAAAGCCAGCTTTGCTACCCCTATTTACACAAGTGGAAAGAAATCCAGAGTCCACCTTCACCGTGGGTGTAAAAGGCTTAGGCCACTACAAATGCACAAACTGGAGTTTCTTCTGAGCAGGAGAGTAACATTCTAAGTCCACTAGACGGAAGGTACAACCATAACACCCGTGACAGCATTTCTCTGGCCGGATGCTACAGGCAAGAGGGGGTCCCATCTGACTATATCAGCAGTAAGTGCTGTGACTGCCTGACCTTAACCCCAAGCACCCCACTTCACTCACAAACTAAGCCCAGGACACCAGCACAAGAATCTGTAACAGAACCATCTTTTTTTTTTTTTTTAATCCATTTTTTCTTTTTTCCCCCCTTCCCCTTTCCAGCCCCACTCGATCCAGCCCAGCCCTAACCCTAACCCAACCCCCACCCCCACCCCCGCTCTCTCCGGTCCCCACTCGCTCCAGATCATAGATTTTTTATTTGTTTCTCATTATGGATGATTGTGAGTCACGGGGTGGTTGCTGGGATTTGAACTCATGATCTGCAGAAGAGCAGTCAGTGCTCTTAACCAATGAGCCATCTCACCAGCCCTAGAACCATCTTTTTAAATATTTATTTTATGTGTGTGCTTTGCCTGCATATATGGAGTCAGATCCCCTGGAACTGGAGTTATACATATTTATGAGGCACCATGTGGGTCTCTGGAAAAGACATTTTAACCACCGAGCCATCGATCTCTCCAGTTTCGGTAATAGGTCATCTTAACAGTCAACCACACATGATTGAAGCTAACCTGGCATTCTTCTGATTTCCTACCATACTTTAACCTCCTGTACAGCTCTGAGCTCCTCAAATCCATCGTACTCTACTGGAAATGCCTCTTTGTGACTAAGGTCAGTAGTCAGTGAAGTAAAGCAGAGATCTTTCACGACTTCCCGTCTCTGTGACAAACTATGGGAAATGACACAGGGTCCAATTCTACAACCTAGAGTTGACCTGGAGTTTCTGTGGCATTAGCCAAGTGCTGATTCTTCAATGCTGATCTTGGAGCAAATGCCCCTGACTCTAGGATCAGAATTGAGACTCTGTTCTGGGCTTGCTACAGGCAGTTGTCCCCACCCCTTCCATGGGTATACTCAGGGCTTCATCAAGCCACAAGAGGTCCTAAAGAGCAGTGTGGTGTACTGACTCACATTGGCTGTGGGCCCAGGCGAAGGCCTGGTCAGAAAAGGCCTACAGGCCCTTTCCCTCTGTATTTCTCATACCGCAGTGAGTAATTCAGGCCAGGCTGTAACAAACACCAGCCCCTGAAGAATGGAAAGGTCATTTGTTTCCATGCTTAACTAAAGTGGAATGTCATCATATAAAATACAAAAGCAACCCAAATGAGCAATTTAATGCATTTTGTACATTCACGATATTGTGTAAGCACTGTTCTAAAAATTTTTTTTTTTTTTTTTTGGTTTTTCAGGACAGGGTTTCTTTGTGTAGCCTTGGCTGTGTAAGAACTGGATCTGTAAATCAGAGTGGCCTTAAACTCACAGAGATCCACCCACCTTCCTCTCTGCCTACCTAGAGACCTGTGCCACCACGGCCCTCTAAAACAGTTCATCACCCAAAACAATGTAAAACCATTCGTCAATGACACCTAATCTTATCAGCCACAAGCCAACCTTTTCCCACCCCTAGCAAAAACCAACGTGCTGTCCTCGGATGTATCTGCCTTGTACTTCATAGATAGGAAATTAGACAATTGATAACCCAGGTGTGCAGCCCCACTCCCAGTGCTGAGCTTTGGGCAATCACCCAGTGTGTAGTGTAAATCAGTGGTGTCAGGTTCAAAAGAAAACTCCAGACAGTTGGCCGCCTGTGATGCCTATTAGCATATCAAAGTGCCCACGGGTCTCCTGCTCCATGGCTCCCTCCTAGCCACTACCCTAAACTTCCCCCTCTCCCATCCCCAGCTTCTCATTCCTATATAACTCTGCCATTGTCCTTGTTGCTCTCTTGGGTCTTGGTCACCTTGGGTCCCTCTCTCTCTTGCTCTCCACCTTTCTCTCTCTCCTCTATGGCCTGGTTCTCTGCTGGCCATGTTTAATCTGCTCTGGACTCTTCCAGATGCCTCTGGCTGTATTCTCCCTCATATCTACAATAAAGTCCTTCGCCTCAACCACATCTTGGTGCAATCATGTCCCCATTTCACTCAAGTAATACTTCACCCCTTGTTACCACCTATAAAGCACTTAATGTGTGTACCTCAGCCAGTGTACCAGTTTATCTATCTACTGATCAGCAACTGAGTTGGCTCCACCTTTTGGCAAGAGTAGAAAGCGCTGCAAATATTTGCGCACCAGTATTTGGGTATCTGCTTTCATTCGGTTTGTGTACATATCCCCGAGCAATGTGCTTGTATGTAATTCTAGTTAACTTTCTGTGGAGTCACCTCAGGCATTCCTGTGACCCCGGCAAAACTACAGTCCTCTGGACCTTCAGCACTCAGTGCTGGCCGAATGCCCCATTAAAGCCCTCACAGAGCATCCCGGGAAGGAGGGCAGCAACTGCGCGATAGGCCTCATCGCTGCCCTACTGCAGGCGGTGCTCACACTCCTACCCTGGCCCTCAGCCAGCCCACACCCAGACCAAGCCGGGGAGCCGCCCGAGACGCGGCCAGTCACTCAGAGCCCCCAGGGTCACTCCCGTCCACTCGGCCCACAGCGCCTGACTCCGCACAGCCAATCAGCAGCCGCGCTGCGGCTCTGCCCGCGCCCGCTCCAATCAGGAGGCGCCGCCCCTTGCGGTCGCCCTCCGGTTTGGAGCTGAGCGAGTGTCTAAGGGATGCTGTAACTCCCCCACAGCCCTCCCTCTCTGCCAGGGAGGAACGCAGAGACCTTGGGTGTGGGCTCTGGTCCACTGCTGCCTTGGAGGTCGCGGGAGCAGACTAAACTGGGCAGGGCAAGGCAGTCACGTAGGAGGCAGAGTGCCACCTCAGCAAAGCACACGGAAGATTGGGTCGTGAGAGCCTGAGAGAAAGCACGCTAGCGTTCCAGGCTGATGTCACCGGAGATGAAAGAGTCGAATGCTTACATGTCACCTAGCTACAGCTAGCCCCTGGCCTGTGTAGTGAAGAGCCTGTGTGTGTGTGTGTGTGTGTGTGTGTGTGTGTGTGTGTGTGTGTGTGTCCTGACCGCCCCTCCTGCCTCCTCACCCCCTCCCCGAGCTAGGCTAGTCTAGCTAGGTAGCAAGCCCAGGAATCCCGAGTCAGCCTTCCAAGCGCTGGGACTGCAGATGGGCTTCCACTTAAGCCAAGCTTTTGAGTAGGTGCCATCTCCCTGGCCACTTACCTGGGTTTATAAAGCGAGCTAGTAACACTCTTAAATACAAGATGACGGTGTGGCTTCCCCTTTTGCCTTAATATTTACGACTTAACCTTGATATACACCATAACCTTGAAGATTAGTTCTTAATTTAGAATCCTCACACTAGTCGGAGTTCTGGAGCCTTAAGAAGTGACATGGGCGGAGCTGACCCCACCCTCACCCGCTACAGTTTTAGCCCTTTCCAGAAGGAAGTTTCTCTGAAGATCATTAGAAATCCCCTTTCAGTAAAAGTGCAGCTTCACTACTTGGAGTTCAACACCACATACCAGGTGGTCTCTCTGTGTAGGTGTTCATGCCACACTCCAACAACAGTGCCAGACAGTCCCCTGAAGAGCATACCCTGTGGGACCCAATTTAAGGCACCTCTGCCCATATAATGTGTGTATGTATACATCTGGAATGTATGTGTGTATACATACATATATATATGTATATATACGCATATACATGTGTATGTATATACACACACACACACCTTGCTTAGTTTCATTTGGATCGATCTTACGGAGAGGTTTTCTCAACCAAAGCTTCCTCCTCTCTGATGACTCTAGCTTATGTCAAGTTGACATAAAACTAGCAACACACAGGAGGAGGGAAAGAGTGATGATATTGATTTTCTTGTTTGGTTTTTTTTTTTTTTCAATACTAGGTGTAGAATTTAGGTTTTCACACAGTCTAAACGGGCACTGTGTCACTGAGCTATATCCCCAAGCTTCTTGTTTGTTTATTAATTATAAGACAGGGTCTAAGTTGTCCAGGTTAGTCTTGAATTTGCAGTCTTTCTATCTCTGTCTGACTGCTTATTTTCCAGCCCCACCTCACATGTGTTGGTGTAACTACAGATGAGTTCTTTTTTTTTTTTTAATTACATTTCCTTGGGACTGGGGAGGTGGCTCAGTGGTTAAGGTCTCCATCAAGGAGACCAGGGGTGGGGGGTGGGAGTGTTTGATTCTCAGCACACACATGGTGGCTCACTTCAGTGCCAAAGCCTCTGATGTCTTCTAGCCTCTGTGGGGATAGGGTGTGCAATGGACATAGATGCAGGCAGAGCCCCCACACTCACGCATCTCAGTTGGGGTTTCTATTGCTGTGATAATTTACCAAAAGCAACTTGGGGGGGGGAGGGTTTATTCTGCTCACCCGTCCATATCACAGTCCACCATCAAGGCAAGTTAGGGCAGAAACTGAAGCACCGGCCGTGGAGGAATACTGCTTATTGCTCCTCATGACTCGCTCAGCCAGCTCTCCTATGCTGTCCCAAGAACAACAGAGGATATGGCCCTCCCACATCAATCACTAGTTAAGAAAATGATGCACAGGCTTGCCTCCAGGCCAATCTTATGGGAACATTTTTCTCACTTCGAAGTTAACTCTAGCTTGTATCAGGTTGGGGGGAAAAACAGCAGCAGCAAACAACTAAGACAACGTAAAATAAAATTTTTTAAAAATTGTAGGGGGTGTGAGGGATACCTGAAATAGCAAAGGACAACTTGCTGGGGTCAGTTCTCACCTTCTGCCATATAGGGCTCAGGGATGTAGACTTTGCAGCAAGCTCCTGTACCTATAGCCCCGGGGCTCCAGCCCTGTGGGTGAGCTCTTTGATTTCTCTGCCTTGCTGTTCTCCGTGCAGACCCATCTCTTACGGTCATAGTAAAGATTCAACAAAACTCAACCAGCAGACAAACAGAAGAATCTCCCTGCTGTACCTTCGGTGTTATGGAAGTATGAACAAGACCAGTACCCGCTGGTTTCAAACAAAGTCCATGCCTGCAGAACATGCCCAGTGCATGGTGTGGTGGTTCCATGTTAGCACAGAGAACAGAATGTGTGTCTCTACCTGTAGCCACAGATTCCCAAGGTACTGGTCTGGGATCCTGGATTTGGTGGGTTGGGCAATGTCTTTCATGTTCCTGTTCCTGTTCCTTACTCTGAGTGTCTATTATTTATAATAGGTACCTGTGTACTTGGCCCAAAACCATGGCCAAATTTCTCTTCCTCTGTACCTCAGAGAATAGTGGGATTATGAATGGTGGAATTTTTATTTGGAGCAAAGTCTGGACTCTGTGTCTTCCTGGCAAGCATTTTGTTTCTTTCTTTTCTTTTTCTTTTCTTTTTTTGTTTTTGTTTTTG
This sequence comes from Montemys delectorum, assembly GCA_019843815.1. Classification (NCBI taxonomy): domain Eukaryota; kingdom Metazoa; phylum Chordata; class Mammalia; order Rodentia; family Muridae; genus Montemys; species Montemys delectorum. Next base: position 22,588 of record JADRCD010235748.1, read on the forward strand.
TTTTTGTTTTTTTCAAGACAGGGTTTCTCTGTGTAGCTCTGGCTATCCTGGAACTCACTCTGCAGGCTGGCCTTGAATTTTGAAATTGGCCTGCCTCTGCCTCCCAAGTGCTGGGATTAAAGGCGTGCGCCACCAGCGTCCAGCAAACATTTTGTTTCTTAAGCTTGTTAAAAAAAATCAAACTTGGTCAGGCAGTGGTGGCGCATGCATCCCAGCACTTGGGAGGCAGAGGCAGGCAGATTCTGAGTTTGAGGCCAGCCTGGTCTGTAGAGTGAGTTCCAGGATAGCCAGGGCTGTGCAGAGAAACCCTGTCTTGAAAACAAAACAAACAAAAAAATCAAAATTGTAGCAAATTTAGTTTTAGTTGACCTTAACTTACAACCTATGTTTGGAGCTTGCCCCTAGTCTTCAAAGTATGGCAAAGGCTCAGAAGGTCAACAGCAGCATCTTAGGTTTCTTTTGGGGAGTTGGATTTGTTTGTTTAACATGAAACAAAAAAGTATCAGATGACTTCAGGCTACATGGCTGTCAGGTTTAGAAATAAAAGACTTCCTTAGGAGGATGAGGGAGACAACTGCAATCTCCTGCTTCTAAGTAAAAGGTCCTTGGTTGCGAGAATCTGCTTTCTTAAGGTTTCAGTTGGGCAGTGTGGCATGGAGCAACGGTGGTGACATTGGGCTTTGGGGGTTTGGTGGCAATCCTATGACTGGGTTTTTCATTCTGATGTGTTGGGCTTTCATACTGGCTTGCTCTCAGAATGTCTATGCTGACAGAAGAAACATTTTGGTGAAACCTGTGTGAGGGCCACGTATGAGGCAGGGGAGTGACTCCCAAAACTTCTATCTGGTTATCCAGCTCCAGCTCAAGGGGCATCAGGACCTGAGTAGCTCATGTTCTTTGTTATTTTGGAGGACATCATTGGATTGGAGAACCA
>JADRCD010235752.1:0-13957 GCA_019843815.1 Montemys delectorum
TTTTTTATTTATTTATTTTATGTGTATGAGTACACTGTAGCTGTACAGATGGCCGTGAACCATCATGTGTGTGGCTGCTGTTGGACTCAGGACTTCTGCCGCCCCCTCGCTCCAGCCCTGCTCACTCCAGCCCCGTAGGCGTAATTTACTGTAGCTGTCCTCAGACACACCAGAAGAGGGCGACCGATCTCATTACGGGTGGTTGTGAGGCACCATGTGGTTGCTGGGATCCGAACTCAGGACTTTGGAAGAGCTGTCAGTGCTCTTACCCGCTGAGCCATCTCACCAGCCCCCCTCCCCTCTTAAATTCTTAAAAGTAGAATTTTTGAGTAAAAAGGTCTTAAAGTTTTCAAAAAAGGGGGAGATAGGGATATAGTTCAGGTGGTAGAATGTTTGCCCAACACATACAGAGGCCCTAAGACCCTAGTTCTGTTCTAGTGCTGTTGGGGGAAAAGGTCTCAGTTTACCTTTCTGGAACTTTCCACACTGCCAGGCCACTCTTGTATCTTTACCCAGCAGATGCATGAAAGCCTTACCTCAGAGCTAATGCTGGGCCACCAACTCTCTGATGCTGGCTCTTGGCTCATCAGGTTGACATTTCTCTATGTGATCTCTAGCCATTTCATCGCTTCTGGCTGGGCATCCACTGCAAGCCCACCAAGAGAGCGAGAGCTGCTGCCAGGGAGAAGAGCCACGCCCAGCCGTGGTACAGAGTCTGGCAGATAGATGACATTAGTGTTGCCGTCTGGCTGAAGCACAATGAGCGAGAGCCAAAACTCAGACTGAGCCTCGTGTAGAGTCCAGGCTCCAGCACAAGTACCCAGCCAAGGCCACACCTCCTGATTTGGCAAGGTCTGGGTGCCTGCCGCCACCCAGGCAGGGCACCCTGTGGTTCCCCAGGCCAGCAAGCAGGCCAACCAGGTGTGCTGGGGGAGCAGGCATCCAGGACAATACAGGGAAGTGGCCCTCCGCTTTTCAGAGGGCCTGCCCCAATAAGCTTTGTGAACCACCCACTGGCCACAGTTGCTAAGAGGGGGCGGGGCAAGAGGAAGTGAGGCACTTACTCAGCCCTCTAACTGCACGTGGCTGTGTTTGCAGCCTGTCCCATCCTCCCTGCGACACAGCTGGGGGAAGCAGTATGGGGAGGAAACAGGAGGGGTCACAGCCTCCCCCCATCTCCTGCAAAGCTGCGCCTGTGTCCCACCGATCCTGCCACCTGTTGCCCAGCTGAGCATGAGTCGGGTCCCCAGTTCCTGGGCAACAGAGCCAGAAGAGAGGTTCAGGGGGTGGACAGGCCTGAAATCCACCACATCCTACCTCATGGGTCTCCCGTTATCTAAGCTGACCACTCGAACTCTGTATTGTTCTCTCTTTCTAGCAAACAAGAAAATAGTAGCTCAGAGACTATGCCAACCTGGAGGTGGCAACCTAAAGATTCCAGGACCTCTGCTGCAAAGTCCTTTACATGGTAGATACAGAGCTGAGTGGATGGCTCTGTCACTAGAATGCTTGCCATGAAGACTGGAAGGCCTGAGTTGGAGCCTCTAAACTCAGGTGAGAAATCAGGGCCTGGCAGTGCCTGCCTGCGATCCCAGCCCAGGAGAACGGAAGACAGGCCGCTTTCTGGGATTTGCTGGCCGGTCAGTCTAGCCGAACTGGTGAGCTCCAGATTCAAAGGAAGACCTCCTCTCAATAAGATGGAGTGGTTGAAGAGGTGCCCCAGCAGTTAGGAACCCTCGTTGCTCTTCCAGAGGACCTGATTTTAGTTCCTAGCACCCATGCTGGGAAGCTCACAACTGCTTGTAACTCCAGCTCCAAGGGATCTGATGCCTTCTTCTGGCCTTCTGGGGCATATACACAATGCTTGGCATTCATTCATGCAGCTATACTGCACGCACATATGTTATTCATCCCACCACCTGCACATGTACACACAAACATGCATGCACACTGACGTTGGGGGAGATGAGGGAAATTAGTAGGTCCAGTAGCCGCTCATTTGCTAGTCGAGAAAAGGCCTAGATGGGTGACAGAGAAGTCAGCCTCAACCTCAGTGCTTGGTGTCAACGCTCACATTCTTAACTGCTACTACCTCACCGGGTGACGCTTTCACAGCCCAGTGTCCGCTGTAGACTCAGCTCTAGCCACCCATCTTCAACGTGAGACCCCAAGCTGCCAGTGTGGTCCAGCGGGAGTCCCGATCATGGGCTTCTGTCTCACGTCCTTTCCTGGGTGCTCAGGCATCCTCAGGGACAATCCCTACAATGGGGGTCTCTGCCTGGCTCTTTGCCACCCCCACTCTAATTTCATTTGGTGTGTGTGCTTCAGGTTCCCCTGAAACCCCAGGGACCAAGAGGACATGTGTACAAAGTGTGACAAGTTCCTTGTCAGTGGACTTTCTGGAAGTATTTCTTGTTGGGGAAAGCCAGTTTCCACAGGAAGAAGGATAGCATCTCCCAGTTGTGAGCTGAAAGGGATGAAGGAGAAGCTGAGTGTAAAAGAAACAATCATGGGGGGCTGGCAAGATGGCTCTTCTGGTAAGAACACTGACTGCTCTTCCAAAGGTTCTGAGTTCAAATCCCAGCAACCACATGGTGGCTCACAACCACCCGTAATGAGATCTGACGTCCTCTTCTGGTGCATCTGAAGTCAGCTACAGTGTGCTTATGTATAATAATAAATAAACCTTTGAAAAAAAACTCAATCACTTTTTTTAGGGTTGGTGGCTGAAGTAGGGGCCTGAAGAAGGACAAGGAATGCGTCAGCCCTGGGCCCCTCCTTGCCTCCACCCTCAGGCTGGGCAGCCCCAGGGCTGTAACAGCAGCTGCTGATGAGGCAAGCTGTTTGGCTTCTCTGGAGAGCAGGAGAAAGGAAGAGTTGCTCTTAGAGTTGGGGCACTCTGCATCTCTAGTCGGCACAACCATTCATTCGCTGGGTTCCTAACCAGAGTCCCTCCTGTCCCTAGTAGGGCTCCAAGCCAGGCCTCCAAGGTCTTTTGCAATCAGGATGAAGTCAGCCACCAGCTGTCATGGTAGCATGCATCTCTTTAGCACATCCCAGAAAGAGTGCCAGGAGCTCAGAACTGTGTAGTGATGGGTAAGCCCATGGGTGTGCCAGGAGCAATCTCATAGACCAGGCCTCAGAAAGGGGCCCTATTTGGCCCACTGCTTTCTTCCAGTTCTTGCTCTTCCCGGCAAAGTCTCCTGGGTCTGGCCTAACTAAGTTGGATTCTAGCCAAGCTGGCTGGCCTCCAGGTGGATTCGGGACAGACAGCTGGGATGTTGTGTTTCCCGCTCCAAAGAAATGGGGGCTGGAGATGGGGCCACAACAGGGCTGCTCAGTTCCAGCCGGATGACGGGGTCAGAGATGGGTGGAAGTTTCCCAGGGAGGAGGTGTTAAAGGGTCAGAGGCAGGTTGACCTGGGCACCTCTACCTGTTCTCCATCTGGATAAGGAAACACGTGCCTGCTGCCTCTAAGACCTGAGTGCGTTTCATGGTCTTAGAATACTCCTCAATCCTGTGTCCTGGCCCTCATTCAGAAAGACAGCGTGGCCTTCCCTATGGTCAGGCCAGTGGGACCTGGGGTGGTATCAGGCACAGTTTGTAGCCTCTTTCTCATTTGTCTCCGGGGACTTTGTCATAGCTGCCTGGACTCCACAGTTCTGGCATAGACGCTGTGTTCAGCTCCTCGGGACAACCTGTGCTTGGCTCATAGGGCATCCACAAATGAGTAACATTGTTGCCTCCCACCCCCAAGCCACACAGCTGCCAGGTTCAGTTTGGGTCACCCTTCCTGTCCCTTCTTGCCTAAACACCTCTGCTCCATCGCTGAGGCCATTCTCAGGAGGGAAGCTGTCCTTCCCTGCATTACTCCAGGCCCAGCCTCCTAGTCTCCCCTCACTTGCCTATCTCCCTGCTGCCCAATCTGGGATCCCTTGGCCCAGAGCACAGGACAGGCACCGTGTGACCAAAACCTCCCAAAGAGATGCTTGGATTCTGACACTATTGCTCCAGAATGCCCCAGGCTCCCATTGCAAAAAGTCCTTTTATGTTCTTCAGCTTGGTCACCCTGTGGAACCCACCATCCCAGTCAAGTCTCCACTAAGCTTGGCCTCCCTGGTGCATGCCACTGGCCCTCCCTCCCCTTGGAACAGATGTTACCATGCGTCACCTGTTAAAACTCTCTCTGTTGTAAGACCTGGGGTCTCCTGGTCCAGGAAAGCCGATGGTTCCCTAAGGCTGGGGAAACCCCTCTTCATAGTGCCCAGGTGTCTCTCTCACCTTAACCACTGTAGCCAATGGGTTTTTGAACAACCCTTACTGTATTTTCCAAAATGTTGAAGCTGAAAGCTGCAACCGCTAATGGCTTACCACTAGTGTTTCTTTCCCTCTATGTATGTCTGTGTGCATGCATGTGTAGTGTGCCACTGTGTTGGGATAAACATATGATATGAACAAGCATGCATACAGAGACATGTCCTACGTTTGTGTTTGGAAGTGTGTATCACAATTAGGTGCCTGTGGGGCAGTGAGTGTATACATGTACATGTAAACATGTATGTGCAGGTAAGCATGAGCTGGACATGCGTGCCATAGACTGTGCATGTGTATATATATATATATATATATCGAGGGAAGGTGTTCATTTGTGGAGAGGACGCGCTGCATGCCTGTGGGATATGTGAACTGATCTGCCTTATTCCACCCTGCCCAGGGGAGGTCAGCTAGTCTGCTCTCTACCCGCCTCCCTCCAGGAGAGAGAGGAGCTATGTGCAATGTGTCCTGCCCTTTGACAGAGAGAAATGACATTCTTGTTAGGTTACAAGGCTGCAATCATGAGCAGCTTGGGAATGACTGAGGGGTGACCTCACAGCCATGGTCCTGGTCCCTGGCCCTCAGCCCTCAGCATCCCTTCCCTCAATGAGCTGACAACCAAGACTAAGTGCATATAGGTTAAGTCTAGCAGGAGATGTCAGCACTGCCCCTGGTCCCCAGGCAGCAGGATCCCTCTCATAACCTGGTAGGAGTTATGAGTGGATGCTGACAGGTCAGAGTTCCCCGGGAGGCAGAGATTTATGATATCCATTCTGGGGTGTGAACTTCAGAAGAACAAAGCAACCAGTTCGTGCTGGGGATGGGCTTGTGCTAAACCACCTCAGACAAAACAGGAAATGCAGTTTAAAAGGATATTAAGGAGTCAGAACTTGGTGGCAGAAGTCATCTGCAAAGACGGGACCGGGGAGGCTGAGGCAGGAAGACCAAGAGCTGGAGGCCTGCAGGGACGACACAGCAAGATCCTGGCTCTGGTGGATTAACTATAGAAAGTTAGACCTAAGGAAGAGATCCTCCACTGATAAAAGCCACAACTTCTGTGCCTACAGAGATCCAAGATGGGATCTGTATCCACCTAGAGCAGGCAGGAGACTAGCCCTCATGACTTCTGACGTGTGTCTCCCACCACCCCTAACCCTGGCTCTGCAGGGCCCAGAGTGCAGTATGGAGTGGGTGACTGACAAGCACACCTCTGTGGACTGTCCTGAGAGTCTCTGACGTGGTCCTCAGGAAATTTCCAGCCTGTACTTTCTGTGATCCCTCCTCTCAGGAGCTAGTGGCTGCCCCAGCTATGCCCTCCCTACCTCGCTCCCTCTCTGCGGCCCCAGGGTTCACTAAGAAAGCCACAAATCTTCCCAACAGACTACCCCCAAAGGCCTGGCTGCACCCAGCTTGATCCCTGGAGTGTAGCTTTCCACCCACTTGAAGTACTCAGAGGCCTCAGGGGTGGGACAGGGAGCTCAGTGGGCACCATCCTTCTTCCCTGGTGGTCCTGGTAAGAGGAGGCAATATCGGAAGACCTTTGGGGGGGCACCACTTCTCACTGAGGTCCCGCTTCCCATCAGGGCTTTAGGAGTTCCATCTTGTCTTTCCTGGTAGCTCCCGTTTACTCCCTAGAGAGTGGTCTGTGAGAGAGGCCAGGCAGAAGTGCTTGAAAAGGATGTGGAAGGGGGCGCCCTAGGCTTTGTGCTCTCTCCAGCTTCTCTTCAGCTCCCATGCTTTCCCTGGGAGGTCTGACCCAGGAGAGTCCAGAGACAAGGGGAGGAGGTCGTTAATCACCATTATTTATTATTTCTTATGTAACAGTGTTATGAAATATGAAACCTGTACCAGGCAGTACTGGGAATATAGAAAAGAAGTCCCTAATGGCAAGAGCTTCCCATGCGTGGATAAGCAGGTGGGCCCAGAAGCCACCAAACCAGTCTGGGGAGTAGAGCTCAGGCTGGCTGTATGGCTGGCAAAGAGGACAGTGGCCAGTGTGATTGGAACTCATCATTTTGGGGAGCCCTGGGGTGGAAAGGGGCTGGTTTTGGGATCCTTGCTACTCTATACCAGGCCTAGACTAGCTCTGGCTCCAGGGTGGCCTGGGTCACAGCTGGACTTGTCACAATATTGACCCAGGAGGAGATAACATCCAAAGAGCTTAAAGTCCCAGTCAGACAAGGAGGGGGATGTCGCCGGAAAAGATCCCCGGACCCCAGGGGAATCAAACTAAATGGGACTTTAATAGGTCTCTTCCAGCTCAAATTTCATGGATAATTGGAAGCAGGTCCTGAGCTGAGCAGAGTGGGCGGCCCTACTGGCCTGTTGACAGCCACTCCATCTAGGAGATGAGTGGGGACTGAGACGGGCCAGAGAGGCCACCTCTCTGCCACCCGCCCACAGCCGTGGCTGTGGGTTCACCCTTACTTTGAGATGGAGTTACTGCTGTTTTATCTTATTCAAGGGAAAAGGTGGACACAAGGCAGAGTGGATCTGAGTCAGAGTCAGCCTGCCAGGGAAACGAGCTTCAGGTGCATGTAAGATATACACTCAACCTGAAGCCATCTATCCATCTATCTATTCAGTCATCCATCCCATCCACCATCCATCCATCCATCCATCCATCCATCCATCCATCCATCCATCCATCCACTCATGTATCTATTAACCTGGTCTTCCCACCCATCTATCCATTCATCCATCGCATCTCATCTATCCTCCCAGCCAGCCCACCAGCCCACCCACCCATCTAACCAGCCCACCCACGTATCCACCTAGCAAATACATAGTAACATTTAAAGCTCCAGCAATTCTGTTAAACAAAAATCCTTACTGTTTTACAATTATACTTATTTATCTTATGCTACATGTATGAAGGTTTTGCCTGCGTGTGTGTATGTGTACCACATGCATGCCTCGTGCCTGCAGAAGTCAGAAGAGGGAGTCAGATTCGCTGCTACTGGATTTACAGATGTTTGTGGGACACCGTGTGGGTGCTAAGAATCAAATCCAGTTCCTCTGCAAACAACGATTGCTCTTAACCATTGAGCTGCCTCTCCATCCCCTTCCTTGATGTTTTTAAATTACAAAATGCTATGTAGTTGTTGAATATTCAAAGTCTACTGATATCAAGACATAACAAGAAAAAAATGATAGCATTCCCAACATACCCATCACCCTGCCCCTCCCGCTCCACGCCTGTCCTCCGGCGTGACCCCTGCCTATGACTCGTCGAGCATCCTTCCAGAATGTCTTCAGTGCATTTGTTATTCCATCCTGTTGCTTTCCCTCCACATTGAACACTAATGTAAGTGCACATTCCTAATTGAATCATTTTTTTTAAAGATTTACTTATTATTATAAATAAGTACACTGTAGCTGTTTTCAGACACACCAGAAGAGGACGTCAAATCTCATCATGGCTGGTTGTGAGCCACCATGTGATTACTGGGATTTGAACTCAGGACCTTCAGAAGGGCAGTCAGTGCTCTTACTCGCTGAGCCATCTCACCAGCCCCCCTAATTGAATCTTGAAGATAAGAAGATTGAGGTTTGTTTTTTAAGATTTATTTATGTTATGTATATGTGTACACTGTAGCTGTCTTCAGACACACCAGAAGAGGGCATCAGATCCAATTACAGATGGTTGTGAGCCATCATGTAGTTGCTGGGAATTGAACTCAGGACCTCTAGAAGAGCAGTCAGTATTCTTAACCGCTGAGCCATCTCTCCAGCCCCAAAATTGAGGTTCTTAAAAGTTCAGTAGCAGCCCCAGGGTACATAACCAGTCCCCGCTGTCTTCCTGTCATGGCCTCCTGTAAGGAAGAGGATCTAAAATCCCTACATAGAAGATAGGGACAGGAAGGGATTTAAAGAGTGAGGTTGGAGTGGTGAGCAAGGAAGGATGACACGTCTGCTTGGAAGGCACTGATGTTCCTCTCCAATGGCCCCCGGAAGCCATCGTGTTCTCACCCATAGAGCCTGGGGCCCTGCAGGCCTGAGCACAGCAAGGATGAGCAGTTGGCAGTGGAGGGATTTTTCAAGCCATGCCTGGCAAGAGTACAGGGAGGCTTGCTTTTCAGTGTCAGAGTGTTACACACACATCTTCATCCAGGTTGCCCCCCTCTAGCCTCCAGGGAACTTCTTGCCCGATGCCCATTGGTAGGTGCCGGCCACTGCCTCTGCTAGAGTGCCAGCTGGGAAGCCTGTGCTCTTCCTTAGGACAATCATTCTTCACCCTCCTGCTACCTCTAGCAGCTTTGGCTCCATTTGTCTAAGAGCAGAGGAAGACACCTCTCATTCCAGCCAAGGGTCAGAGAAGCCGGAAGCCAGCTGCTCACACAGACAGTGTGGAGCACCTTCTCTGGAAGGGGTGGGAAGGATGGGCAGATAAGTGGCTAGCTCTGACTGAGCCTGGGATTGGGCATGAAATGTTACAAGGCAAGCTCTGGAAGTCATGACACAGCCCTCCACACCAGTCTTCCTCCCTGCTCCGGAGCTCCAAGTCAGGGAGCCCTGGAAGCGGATATGGAGAGGAACAGAGAAAGCACTGGGAGGAAAATATCAGTTTTCCAGCTGGGTAGATGGACACACACACATACGCAGACACACAGACATACACACGCAGATACACAGACACAGGCACATACACAGACACAGGCACATACACAGATACAGGCTCACACACTCAGGCACACACACAAGCACACATACACAGGCACACATACACACACAAGCACACATACACAGGCATACACACTTAAACACACAGGCACACACACACACACACACTTAAACACACAGGCACACACACACACACACACACACACACACACACAGGCACACACCCATACAATCAGGTGCACCACACTGACTCACAAGGGAGAAATCCACGGGAATGTAGCAGCCAGCAGAGACGGCAGAGGGAGGATTCCCTTAGGACAAGGGCACAGACTGGGTGGTCTCTGGAGGACTCCAGTCTTGAGAACTTCTGGAATAATGTGGCAAAGGTACCACTCATGCCTTGGAGGGCATCATAGAGATCTCCCCCCACCCCACACACACACAAACATATCATTGACAAAACTGTCCTGAGCCAGGTGCCACGTGGAGAGGGAGGGCGCGTATAGAATCCACTTGTGAGGCTCAGCTAGCACTACCAACCAGGAAGTATCCCTCTCCTGGGAGGGCTTACTCAGCCATGTGAGCTGGCTAAAAGTCTCTGAGGGATCTGCAGAGTGGTGGTCCAGCTTAGCCATACTGAAAGTGGACACCCTACATCCAAACCCAGCTACCACCCACTTAAAAGGCGCTTGATGGAGCTGAGGTCTCCTCTCTGCCCACAACCCCCACTCCCCATCCTCACATTGCTGGTCCTGGCCAGGGCCCCAGGAAGGAAATCACTAAGAAGGATTGAGTGTCAATTCCCAAACTAATCCTCTCAATGAACACAGGCCCAGCACGGGCTGTTCCTGCACGGGCCCCCTCCCCTGCCCCGCAGACCCTGGCCGCTGCCCTCTGTCAGGCCTCTGCCTGGCTTTGAGACCAATTACTACAGCCTTAATCACCGCAGCGGCGGCGACGGCTCAGGCGGCGGCTCAGCGTTAACAACTGTCTGCCCACCAGTCTCCTTCCTGGGGCGTTGAGGAGGGGATGACCCCTCACAGTTCTCCTCGAAGGAGCATGAAATTGTATCCCAACAACAGTGCAGTGGCCGCCATCCAGGGGAACGCCCGGCTCCCCTTGCTGCCTCGCTGGTCTTTTGCATGTTTGCCTGGCTCCTTTCTCTAGCTGTGGGGCTCAGGACAGGCACGGAGCATCCTCTGAGCACTAATGTCATTGTTCCCGCCAGCCAGCATTGCCAATTGCTGAGCTCAGGAGGGCGGGTACTCCCTGCCAGCCCAGAGCAAATTAGGTGCCCGGATGTTGAGGTCTGTTGGCATTTCCTGTGTTGGCTTTGGCTAGTGGGCCAAGCCAGTGGGATGCCCTCTTGACCTGAGCGGGGCCAAACAGGCCCGTTCCAGAGTTTTGAGCCCACTGGCTTCTGCCCCTGTGCCCACAGGGAATCATGTTCCAGAAAAAAAGGTCACCTTTCCCTGCTATGATTCATACTGAGTAGCTATCCTCTCCCTTGTAGGGAACTACAGCAGTCCAGGCCTGACCAGTCCCTAACTAGTCTGTCCCAGAGCTCAGTCCTTCAGGCCCAGGAATGGAAGCCATGGACTCCAAAGCCCTCTAAGCCTTCCTGGGTTGTCTGGACAGGGTGAGCCCCTTCTATGTGCTTGAGATTACTACTACAAGACTTTGACTGGAGACTCCCAAGGGTGTTTGGAAAGATTCCCTTAGGCCCATCCTGAAACTGCATCTGAGGAGCTCTTGACACCTGGGCTCTAGTTTGGGACTCAGCAGAAGCCCCTACCGAACCCTGCAAGTCCAGACCAGCTGATTTCACCTGCAGGCCTCAAACATTGCTGGCTGTCTCCTCAATCCTTGTTTTCTTTGGCATGGGGTCTCTGGGACACCAGATTGTCCAAAATAATACGACTTCATGATACTTATTTTCCCAAAGAGCAGTATCTGTAACACAATCAGGCCCTTTGTGTGTAGTGCGGTCCCAGGCCACCCCCTCTCCGGCCCTGCCTTTCCTACTCCAGCCAGGTCCCTTGGGGCGTGAAGTACTCTTCATTCTCCCGGCCTCGGATGGGACAGGACTGGGCAGAGAAGGCAGAGCCAAATCCCACCCAGAGGTCATTACTAGTCCACATGCTCTCCCCACTATACTCCCTTTCAAGACTTAGGTGCCATTAGAGTCCCTGGGAAAAGCAGAATGTAGGACAAGCTTAAGAGTCAGAGATTTGCTAGGAAATCAGCTCTGCTACACTCTAGCCTCAATTCTCAACAAAGTACTGAGTTGCTGAGGCACTCAGTAGCATTGTCAGCAAAATAGGTACAGCGGAAGCATCTATGGTAAAGGGACTGTGTGGTACTCAATAGAGTAACCCATTACAAATGGCGACCCAGCACCTGCAGGGCTGGATCAATCCCCAGCACCCACACAGCAATTCACAATAGTCCGTAACTCCAGTCCTAGGAGATCTGATGTCCTCTTCCAGCCTCTGAGCACCCAGGTTGGACATGCTGCACAAACATACTTGTACACAAAACACCCTTACACATGCAAAGTAATAAAATAATTTTTATGAAAAGGCAGTGCTGTTTCAGATAGCCGTCTCCAGATAGGGATTGGCTGAGCAAACCCTAGGGTAGTCTCCAAAGTGGTCCTGGATCATATCTACAAGGGGCTCCATTCCCACCTCACTAGCTGCTCCTTTGCCCCAGGTTGGTTCTGTCCTGCCATCTCCAAGTGGGCTCCAGGCCCAAGACTGGCTATTTTGATTCATTCTTCTCTGTGGTCATCAAATTATGGCTCCTCCCCAACCCCGGGGCCTCTCACTCTGGCAGAGCAGGGTCAGGAAATGCAGGAAAAGGTGGGTAGGTCTCCCCAAACCCTGCTTGTGGTGGCTTCCACCTTGCTCCAAGGAAACAAAAGTATAGCATGGCCCCTCAGCTCCTGGGTGCTCAGGGTCTGCTGAGTGTTAGGGGAAGGGACCCGCTGCAGATGCCCAGCGCTGTGTATGGGAAGAGCAATACACACCACTGCATGCTATTTTCTGGAAAGTCTGAGTGACATTCATCAAGAAAGCAAGAATGTTGCTTTCATGGCCATTTCCAGTAGTATTATTCCTTGAGAAATACTCTGAAATTCTGGAAGTCAGTCAGAGACCCATAAAAGATGCCTATCTAAAAAGGTCTATTCTCAATGCCATTTATATTAACACACAAACACAGCAAAAAAGAACATTGTTAGGTGATGGTAGAAGACTAGTTTAGTATATTGTTCTAGTTCCAGCTGTGCAAGGAACTAAGCAAATACTAAAACACGTGTTTAGTAAAGCCCTGGATGACACGGCAGCACCTGACTAAAGGGTCAGGGGTCCATTTGTCACATGTAGTCTTTATTGTGTTAAAAATAGGTTATGAAAGAATAGACAAAATATGACACACCATGGAATATTATTTGACCTTAAAAAGGAAGGAAATTCTGACACATGCTGAAACAAAGATGAACTTTGGAGTTATCCTCAGTGGAGTAAGCCAGACAGATATGATTTCATGCATAAAGTATGGGTGCAGAGTTGCCGTCGGAGGTGACAGAATGTCCTGGAAATGGGTGGTGGAGAAGGTTGTTGAGAGTCTTTATTAACGTTCATTCGTATGCCCACAACGCCTGAGAGCCTCTTAAAGGAAGAAAAGAAGTTTGCTTTCACTGTTTTAAGGGTTCTGTCTATGGGCCCGTGGCCCCGTTCATTTGGGCAGAACATACTGGAGATGGGAGTGTGTGGCACAGGAGGATATAGGGTAGGAAGGAGAGGAACAGGAAAGGAACAGGGACCAGGTAGAACCTTCAAAAGTGTCCCAAGCCCTCCAGCTAGGCCCCACCTCTCGGTTTCCAAAGCTTCCCCAAATAGCGCCACCACCTGGGCACCAAGCGTTCAACACATGGGCCTGCCGGGTACCCTTCACACTTAAAGGACAGCACACAGAAATGGGCATGTGCTTAACTATGCGCATAAACGCGGGCAAAATAGTGAACTGTATGTGGTGTGTACTTTGAAACAGTTTAAACGTGTAGGCTATGGGGGAATATGTCAAAATGTTCATGATGATTGTGTGCATTGGGTTGTGAGAGACCTTTCTCTTTTTCTTTTCAACTTCTAACGGTGTGTCGTAGCCCCGCCCCCCAGCCGTGTGTCCTGCCCCAAGACCCTGTAAATGAGGTTTGCTTTTGTTTGTCGTTTGTTTTAAGGAAGCTTGCTCCCAGCGTGTGTGGAGGTCGATAGAGCTTCCAGCTGCAGTTGGTAATAGAGAACCTTAGAATTCTTGGTGGAGACGGTGGCTCACAGCGGCCTCAGACTTCTAAGCCGCCCCCACGCCCCAGCACCCTGCCCTGCTGGCTGGCCTCCTCTGCTGAGCCTCAATATTCTGGGGACTGCGCTTTGCCCAGGATTCTGTCTTCCCAGGAGATCCCAGTCACTAGTCCAAAGGGGCTGCCCCTGCTCTAGTGGGAATGTGGGTTCGGGGCTTTCTCAGACAGCCAGTATCCAAGACGCCTTCCCATGCTGCTCCGCCCCAGCCCAGCTGCAAAAACAACATCCTATACCCAAAGCCCTGTTATTGCTGAGAGAGTAAAGCCTGGTGTGCAGCTTCAGGAGAAGAAATGGGGTCTGAACCGACCCAGGGGCAGGGGGGTGCCTTGAGCAGCGCAGTCGCCGCCCCCTGGAGAAGCCTGGCTCTGAGGTGTGTGAGGAAGGGGTTTGGGGAAGCCTATGGGACTTAAGGATTGAAGGACAACTTTGCCAGTGGCCTCCCTGACTCCCTGGGGACAATGGGAGGTGGGAGTGCAGAAGGAAGTCAAGCCACTTGGGAACCTGCTGAGCCAAGCCATGGGTAGGAGGCGGCACCATCGTGGCTCCTGGGCTGGCCTGGGGCAATGCTTTCCCACGGGTGCGACTGGCCTTGTATTCTGTGGCGAGTACACCCTAGGCAGATCTTGGGAGCCCGGAAAGAATCCTCTGCTTCCGCC
>JADRCD010235753.1:0-46742 GCA_019843815.1 Montemys delectorum
AGTGTATATAGTAAGAAGAAAGCTATCAGATGTAAACTCTTGCCAAGGCCCTGTTCCTATGTGATCTTTGACCATCAGGGAACTTAACTGTCTCTGCTCTCTATGTTCTTCTGTATATAGAGAACAAAGCAGTTGGATGTGTAAAATCCTGTTTATTGTAGGATTCTATGATTTTAAATAATTTTTAGATGTCCAATAAATTTCATACTCAACTGAGTGTCACCTTTCTCTTCTGTAAGGGTGTCTTACTACTGCAGGCATTAACAAGGAGCAATGGAGCAATCCAGAAAATTGTTGCTTTTGAAAATGCTTTTGAGAGACTACTGGACATTATTACAGAAGAGGGGAACAGTGATGGAGGTAAGAATGAGAGACCGTGAAGGCTGCTTTGTATTCACTCACCTTGAGGGCAGGCACCATGTTTTACCGCAGTACATACGCTTGACTATATAACTGCCCCTCTTCCCAGCCATATTCACTCCCAGGATCAAATGTCAGTGTAAAACCTCAGGTTTTCACAGATTTCAGTCTTTTCCAGGGAGGGGACCTAGAAATGTCAGTGCAGCAGGAGTCCTTAGCAAATTATCTTCCCAATAGAAGAAATGAAGAGATGTAAACAGCAAGATAGAGAAGAAAGGCAGGAGTCTATCTGCATTGTGAGTGCACTGTGTCAGAAACAGAGCACATTCACATCTTCAGTGTCAGAATTTATTGATAATAATTCCCAAGGCATTGTAATTTCAGAGGCAGCAACTTGCAGATACTCCCACTTTGCCAACACGAGTTCTTTTATTGAAGTCCTAATTACTAGTATTAACTCATAGATCATACAGTTCATACCACTCAGTAAATATATCTGCATGTGTGTAAATGTAGATTACATAGAGCTAAGGGGCGACAGCACAGTTAGAAGTTTCAGAAGCCAGGGAAACTGGAAGAGCATAGAGTCTGTATGAATATGAAAATCAACCAAACTGAGCTTCTCATTTGGAGAACTTACAGCTTTAGAGTCAAGCTAAATGTCCTGTTCATTGACAGGACAAGGAAATGACAGTTATAGTAGACCATGTCAGCAGCAGGGACAAGTAGATTGAAGCCCTGGGACAGTTGGGAGGTCTTTGTCTGTTCATCTTTGAAGTCCATTCTGGGTATCAGATGACAGCTGAGTGGATTGTTACTGTCCCAGGGCTGAGTGTCCACTGCTTTCTTGGGATCAATTGCAGGATCAGACTCTTTCCTTGGTCTGCTGTGTGGCACAGGGAGTGGTGGTATGCTGGGCTGCATTTGTGTGTAGAGGGCAGAGGACAACTTCGAGGAGTTCCTTCTCTTTAGGTGGGTTCCAGGGATCAGACTCAGGCTCTAGGCCTGCACAGCAGCAAGCACTGGTAGCCACTGAGCCATCTCACTGGCCCCTGATAGACTTTGTTTTCCTGATATGGTCATATTTTGCCCATGGGCCCTTAAACATCTTAATTCATCTCGATAAGTGTATGGGGTGCCCTTCTTACTCCCAGAAACTAGTGTGTGCCTCATGGGAGAACTGCACAGCCGGTGTTATTCTCCTGTCTGTTGAGTGCAGAGTCCCCTTCCCACCTCAAAACTGAGTCAAACGCTGCTATAAAATGCAATCTCTCAGGGCAAGGCACAGCTGCTCTTTACAGCATGGAGGAACTTAAGGCAGGACCAAACTTGATCTCAAACATTTGTATGCAATCAGTTTCTTATTGGTAGCTTGGGTTGGCCTCAAACTTGTGATCATTTTGCCTTGGCCTCCAGCTGCTGGGATTACAGGTGTTTGTCCTGAAGAGAGGTTAGAAGGGAAAGCTCTAAAGAGAGAGGAAGTTGGTTGACAGCTTGAACGTCTTAGGAGGAATAAGCAGAAAAGTTGACCATTCTGGAGCTAGGGTTGCTTTCCTTTGAGGTTAAAGATTTGAGTTGAGGTGCTGGTGAGATGGCTCAGCGGGTAAGAGCACTGACTGCTCTTCCGAAGGTCCTGAGTTCGGATCCCAGCAACCACATGGTGGCTCACAACCACCCGTAATGAGACCTGACACCCTCTTCTGGTGTGTCTGAAGACAGCTACAGTGAATTATGCCAGAGCGGGGCTGGAGTGAGCCGGGCCAGAGAGCAGTCACACACATGATGGCTCACAGCCATCTGTACAACTACAGTGTACTCATACACATAAAATAAATAAAATAAATCTTTTAAAAAAAAATAAAGATTTTAGTTGAGCCAGGTGTGGTGGTGCATGCGTTTGATCCCAGCACTCTGCTGGCAGAGGTAAGTAGATCTCTGTGAGTGAGGACAGCCTCGTCTACAGAGCAAGTTCCAGGACAGCTACATGATAGAGACTCTGCCTCAAAGCGAACAAAGAAAAAAATAGTTTTCATAAAATACTTATGTTTTCAATTTTTTTTTTTGTCAATTTATATACTTAGTAATAACCATTGCAAATAGCATGGTTATGTTTACAAACAAAGCAGCAGGTTCTTGGATAACAGTTCCAAAAGCATAAGCCTTAGGAGGAGAAAAGCTAATGAATGGGATTTCATTAAAATTGGAAAGTTGTATTCTACAAAAGATACTGTTAAGAGAATATGGTAATGGCATGGACTGAGAAAAAATATTTTAAAACTTATATCTGAAAAAAGACTTAAAAACTTAATAGTAAAAAAGAAAAGCAAATTAAAAAAATAGGCAAAAGGTCTGAACACACTCTTCAGTAAAGTAGGTACCACAGTTTGCAGTAGCATTCATATAAATGCTTACATTACATCATTAGGCAGTTGTATAGGAACAAGGAGACACCACTATATAGCCGTGCAATGGGGAAATCCAAAAGACCAACTCTTCTAGATTCTGGTGAAGAGGTGGAAAGATAGGAATGCGTTGCTGCTAGAAATGCAGAGGGATGCAACTAGTACGGAAGGCACTGCAGTTTCCTGCAGAGCTAAACACAGTCTTACTGTGAGGTCTAATGCTATCACCATTTCATATTCATCCAAACTACACTAAAGCTCATCTCCAACCAGAAAGTTATGCTTGAATGTTCATAGATGCTCTATTCACAGTGCTGTTGGGACCCTTAAGTACATACTGCCAAGTGATTCCCGGTATGCAGCTTTCTAAGAGAAGACTGTAGAGGCAGGACTAAGTATTTGCAGTGATTAGGGGTTTGGATAGGGAAAAGGGGTAGATAGGGAAGTTTTGGAGTGATGAGACTATTCTGTTTGGTACTGTACTGGTAAATACACAGATACTATATTTGTCTGAACTCAGTGCTTTGCAGGATGAGGAGTGAACTGTGATCTTCTGTAATATGTGCCAGTAACAGCATCCTTTGTAACAAACGCACCACACTTTAGTAAGATGCAAGATCATAATGAGGGGATGTAGGGGAGGGGAGCAGGCAAAAGCACTGTTGTCCTGTTTTCTGTAACTGTAAGCCTGCTCTGAGAAACAGTTATTTAGATTGCTTTTCACATTTTTTAATTCAGTGTGTAGGGACCAGAGGACAGTTTGCAGTTGCCTCTCTCCTTCCACCATGTGAGTCTTGAGGATTGAACTCATGTCATCAGGGTTGTCAGTGAGTGATTCACCCCACTGAACACAAATCTCGTAAGAATAAAGGCTTCTAGAAGGCAGGCTAACCCAGTCCCAAGGTCTTGATCCTCAACACTGAAAGCCTGCTACTTACACTTGCACATAAATATGAAAGGTGGCTTACTGTAGTGACTGAGAAAGCGCAGACACAGGCACGTGGTGTCAGTGTCGGGTCAGAACAGGCTGGGCCGTGCTGACTGACTGTGGACACAGACACTTGAGGACACTGGTTGAGTTCTGTCAGATGTCGCCTGCCTTAATGCCTCCATTTTATGTTTTTTCCCAGGTATAGTAGTGGAAGATTGTTTGATTTTGCTCCAAAACTTGTTAAAAAACAACAATTCCAATCAAAACTTTTTTAAAGAAGGCTCTTATATTCAACGCATGAAACCTTGGTTTGAAGTTGGAGATGAAAACTCTGGTTGGTCAGCACAGAAAGTGACCAATCTACATTTAATGCTGCAGGTATGTGCTCCTCAGGCATCGCGTTGAAAGCATCTCGTCAGCGATTCTCCCCACAAAAAGAAAATGGCGTCAATTTTCAATCCAGGGTTTTCGGTTGGTTTTCAGAGGCAATATAAAACCTTTTTTTTTTTTTAAAGATTTCTTTATTTTATGTGTATGAGTACACTGTAGCTGTACAGATGGCCTTGAGCCATCATGTGGCTACTGGGAATTGAACTCAGGACCTCTGCTTGCTCCGGCCCCGCTCACTCCAGCTTAACACACTGTAGCTGTCTTCAGCAGCACCAGAAGAGGGCGTCCAGTCTCATCACGGTTGGTTGTGAGCCACCATGTGGTTGCTGGGATCCGAACTCAGGACCTTCGGAAGAGCAGTCCCAATATAAAACCTTTAAACAGATTTTTAATAGCGTATACTCATTTTGTATATAGTGTGGTGTGCAAGGGCATCACCATTGCTTTTATTGTTATTATTTTACTGTTCCACGCTTGAGCGTGTATGTCACACACGCGTGTGGAGGTCCACCACGTAGGCTAATTTTAATTTTCATCGAACTCAGGTTATCAGGTGCTATTTCCCACTGGCTGCCATAAGGACATTTGGAAAAGTGTATGTTTAGTATAAATCACATGCGCGCCCTGCACTGCCTTCTCTCCCTTCTTCACCTCTCCCTCAGTTCTCCTGTTTGTATGTTATCCATTCTTGCACGTCTCAGGATTTATGTAAAAAATCTAAAAACCACAGATGGCAAAAAATGATGACATTTGTTTTTCTATAACTGGCCTGTTCGCGGTCGGATTCTCTCTAGTTGCATCCGCTTTTTTGCAGACAACCCTTTATTTAAAGGTTTGTTTTATATTTATGTATATCTGCATGTGTCTGGTGAATGTATGCCACTTATGTGTAGTGCCCATGAAGGCCAGAGTGGACTGTTGGAGATCCTGGACCTGAAGTCAAGACGTAGTCATGACCACCATAAACTCTTGTTGGACCCTGTGTTGGTTCAGCGACTTGACTGTTGTCAATGCAGTAGACACTGATGTGGAAATGTCTGTGTCTTAGGTCGGCTGGGAGTCCTTTGGACCTGGAGCAGTGAAGCTGTGGTATGACTTAGACTACTATGTAAAAAAAAAAAAATTTGAGGGGCTAGAGAGATGACTGAGTAGTTAAAAACACTTGCTGCTCTTCCAGAAGAACCAGGCTTGGTTCCATTATTTATATTTGGAGGCTACATCTGCTTGTAACTCCAGTTTCAAGGGATCAAACACCCTCTTCTGGCCTCTTCGCACACCAGCACACACATGGCCCATTCATTCATTCAGTCTCCTCCCACCTCCCTCTCCCTCTCCCATAGAAAAAAAGTTTTAAAATAGAGCTTGGGAATTAACTCAAAGGTAGAGAACTTGCCTGGGAAGCACAAGGCTCTGGGTGGGGTCCTCGGCACCAATAAAACATTTGAAAAATAAATAAAACTAGCACTCCCTTGAAGGGTATTGCATCTTAACGTCATCCCTCTCTGACATTGCTCCTGTTATTCTCAATTCACTTAACACCACAAAGAGAGAGAGAGAGAGAGAGAGAGAGAGAGAGAGAGAGAGAGAAATTTTAGAATTATTTTGAAGAAAGTGTCAGTTTAAAAAATATATCACTGTCCAAAAAGTTAATGTAATATATCATGTAAATGGAGAAATGCAATATTATAGTTCTATGTATGCATATACTACATATGTGTATATTCCAAACTATGTGTTATAAACTACAGATATATGTGGGTTCATTGCAGGGTTCTGTTTTGTTTTTTTAATATTTATTTATTTTATTTATATGAGTACACTGTTGCTCTCTTCAGACACACCAGAAGAGGGCATCAGATCCCATTACAGATGGTCGTGAGCCACCATGTGGGTGCTGGGAATTGAACTCAGGACCTCTGGACAAACATTTAGTGTTCTTAACTGCTGAGCCATCTCTCCAGCCCCCATTGCAGGGTGTTTTACTTTTAAAAAGAAATGGCTAAACTTGATTTGCCTCCCTTACTGAAAACATCTCTTTTTTATGCTTAGTGAAGAGCATGAAGTCTGCAGCAAAGCCAATGAGGTTTGTTCATTTCAGTATTTCCTCCATGTCAGAGATGGAGAGGTTGACTTCTGGCTTTGGAGTTGCTGCTGTTAGAGCCCCTGCAGAGTCTCTCTCTGCAGTTGTAGTTAGGTTTGCTTGTCTCTCAGGTTCTCCGTCAGTGCTGAATGGAAGTGTGTCGTTGCTTCTGTTTGGCTACGTGGACCCTGTAGTATTCCTCAGCCATTGAAAACTGAAATTAATATCTTCGGGAGAAGGAGGTTAGAGCTCTTTCTCTAAGTTCTGTCTCACTTTCTTTTTGTTTTTTTTTTTTTTTTGTCTGTTTTTTGTTTTTCGAGACAGGGTGTGCGCCACCACTGTCCGGCTAGGTCTCATTTTTTTTTTTTTTAAAGATTTATTTATTATTATATGTAAGTACACTGTTGCTGTCTTCAGACACACCGGAGGAGGGCGTCAGGTCTCATTATGGGTGGTTGTGAGCCACCATGTGGTTGCTGGGAATTGAACTCAGGACCTTCTGAAGAGCAGTCAGTGCTCTTACCCGCTGAGCCATCTCACCAGCCCCTAGGTCTCATTTTTTAATCTTTGTTTTGAGGTACGGTCTCACTAAGAGGCCCTGGCCTTTCTCTGCCTCCTGCGTGCTGGGAAGGTGTGCTATCTCACACCTAAAGAAACACCACTTTTCCAAGCTGTTTTACTCTGCCCCACTCCAAAGTCCTCTTTATCAGGAAAGCAGAATCTGGCATGTCCTGTCTCTAGTGATACAATTGTTTTAGTTGGTTACTTCTGTACTATAAAGTCATGGATGACTTTGTCTGGCACTTTCAGTACCTAAGTATTGTCATCAATACTATAATACGTATACATGATTTTTCCTTATAAAACATATGGCTAGTTTGTAAAATATAAGCCATATCTTAAGTTATTTTGAAGATTTAACTGGACCTGATTAGTTGTTTCAGAAGTTTCCTGTTTAGGTTCAGAGTAATCATGGAATCGTAGGGATTTGCTTAAGGAGACCAGCCCCCACCTAATGCCTGGGTCTTTTATCAGGCCTCCAGCTGTTAGCCATAGCCTTTCTTTATTTCCATTGTTTGTGGAACTCATCATAATTCAGGCTATGCTGCTTTTAAACCCATTTTGCTATTAGATCATACTAATACTTCTCAGAGAAGCCTGCCATTCCATATCTTAATTCAGTTTTGTATTGAATAGACCTTATTTTGTAAATGCTGTGTTTATTATTTGAGTGCAGAAATGGCTGAGGCAGTTGCTACTGTGAGAGTTCAGATCACCTGACAGGGACAACATTAAGTAAATAGCAAAATGTCTTATTACTAGGACTGTTGCTGTAGAAGTAAGAAGGGACAGCACTTAGCTCTGGTGAGCACATAAGGGAGTGCTCCACACAGCTGGCTTTGTTCGAATGGACCAGCTTTGTCTAAAACCTTTACAGAAAATTTTGAGATGTCCTTATCCAAGTAGGCTAGTCTTGGACTCCTGGTCCTTCTGCCTCCACCTCCCAAGTGCTAAGATTGCAGGTGTACTCCACCATGCCCTGCTACAAATCTTTAAAGACAAATTTTATTCTCTTTTACAGCTTGTGCGGGTACTGGTATCTCCCACCAACCCTCCCGGTGCTACCAGTAGCTGCCAGAAGGCCATGTTCCAGTGTGGGCTACTACAGCAGCTTTGCACTATCCTGATGGCTACTGGAATTCCTGCTGATATCCTGACTGAGGTAAATGAAGAGGCTACTCTATAGAAGTTGAAATTGGGAATCCTCGGAATTAGACATTAACAGTAGGAAAAATAGTGATAGCTAACCATTTTTACGATGCCTTCCTCACTCACTACATAGTAATGGCAGTGTTCATTCTAAAAGGCATAGCCTTCCCTCAGGTTTCACAATGTACAATGTTAACCTTATCTCATCGTCTTGAAGTGTTCTTCATTAATTTTATTGAAAATATTTAACAAATATATCATTTTTCAAATTATAATATCAAAATATTATTTTCCCCTTTCTTCCCTCCAAACATGGATTTTTTTTTTAAGTGACATCTTTCAGATACCCAGTGGCTTTTCAAAAGGGCGTACCCTGGGGGCTGGAGAGATGGATCAAAGGTTAGAAACACTGGCTGCTCTTTCAGAGGTCCTGAGTTTAAAGCAATCACTTGGTGGCTCATCACCATCTATAATAAGATCTGGTGCCTTCTTCTGGCCTGCAGGCATACATGCAGACAGAACTCTATACATAATAAACAAATAAATCTTTTTTAAAAAATTTAAAAAAAGAAGAAAGCAAGGCACACCATATGGCCTGGGCCCCCATCAGTGTTCTTAAGAATGAGCACACAGGTTGGAGCCTCTTGCTTTGCATGACTTTGTGGCATTTTTGGAATCAAGAGAGTAGCAGACCACTTACAGGAAGAATTTACAATTTTAATCTTAAGAACAAATTTATTTGGTCTCCCTTAATAGGAAGACTCATAGAATAGTAAATTTTTACCTCAATTTATGGCATTTTTTGTTTCTTTTTTTTTTTTTTTAAATATCATCCTTTTTTTGTTTTGTTTGTTTTGTTTTGTTTTGTTTTGTTTTGTTTTTCAAGACAGGGTTTCTCTATGTAGCCCTAACTGTCCTGGAACTCACTCTGTAGACCAGGCTGGCCTCGAACTCAGAAATCCGCCTGCCTCTGCCTCCCAAGTGCTGGGACTAAAAGCATGCACCACACCACCTGGCATTTTTTGTTTCTTATCTATAAGAATAATGAAGTAAGTTCACAGAAATATAGATACTTGGAGTTTCTTTGTTGGACTGGCAAGAAGCATCAGTAAAGACACTCATTGCCAAACCCCTTCAGATAAACTGAATCCCAGGGACAGAGAGAGCCCTGCCTGTCCCACAAGGTGTCCTGGGATCTCCATAGATGCATCTTGGCACATACATGCTGGCATAAACAAATAAAGAAACATAATAAAATTTTTAAGTAAGTTATACTTATCAGTTAACATATACACATTAAAAGTACAAATAATAACAAAAGTTTTAGAACAAACCAGCTGGTTTTAGTCACATTTGTCTCTACTTTAAGTCAACCCACTCCCCAGCCCCCCTAACATGCAACTCTCTTACTTCACTTCTTCCTGACTTACCAGGGTTATTGTATAGAATGTATGTTTAAACTAATGGGATTTATATATAAATACAACATTTGTGAGGCAGGTTAACACTGTAGCCCAGGCTAGCCTTGAACTCCAGGTAGTACTCCTGCCTCAGCTTTCTGAGTGCTGAGGTTACAGGCACAGGCCACTGTTTGGTGCCACGGCTTATGCATTAATGTGTATACTAGCACTATTCCTGTTGTAGTGGTTATTCCTGGTTATAAATACCAGCTAAGGCCACGTAATCAGTTACAGAAACGAAAATTATAAGTAATATGAATGCTTCTGTCTTATTTTATTAAAAATACACTTTTCTTCCAATTTCTTTAACATCAATTGGTATTTAAGTTAAGACACTAAAAAATGTTCTCAAGGGACATTGTAAATTTATAAATGCGTTTGCGATTATACGAAAAATAATTATATCATGTTAGGCGTACTCATGATTTTGTTATTGTTTCATGTAGACATGGGATATTATTTGTGTCAAGTTGACAAGGGATAGATTGTAGTGGCTATTCCTGGTTGTCAACTTGACTACGTCTGAAATGAATTACAATCCAGAATTAGAAGGCTCACCTGTGGCCCTAATCTGGAGGCTGAGAGATACAAGTTTCTGACCTGAATCTTGGCATGGAGACCTTGAAGAATAGTGGCTACGAATCCCACAGGATTAACATAGAAAGCTCTATGAGTTCAAGGTCATCCGGGGTTAAAGGTGTGGTGGCACACACCTTTAACCTGGGCCACACTTTTTGCTGGAGACCTACATAAGGACATTGGAAGAAGAAAGGCTCTCTCTGCTTCGCCTGCTTGCCTTGTGGGACTGAGCAATTGCTGGATCCTTGGACTTCCATTCACAGCTGCTGCCGTGACTGTTGTTGGGAGTTGATTGTTGGGAGTTAGACTACAAACTATAAGTCATCAATAAATCCCTTTACTACATAGAGACTAAGTTCTGTGACTCTAGAGAACCCTGACTAAGACACCTGTTGAGCCAACCAGTTCTGTATCTAGTGAAAGAGGGCATAGTGTGTGTCCAGCTCTCACGTGAGCTGTGACTGCATTCCTTTTCATTGTGAGCTCTGTATAACTGTGCATCCTATACTCTGCTCAGCATTGCACGCCCACTCCAGTCTTGGAAACCCTCCATCCTCCTGCTCCATCGGAGCTGTAGTTCAGCTCTGTCTTGGGACTTCCTTCTGCCATTCTCCTGGGATCTTTCCTGCTCTCTCCCTTGATTTGAATTTCTTTCTTACCTGGATCTTGGAACTTCTCCTTACTACTCTATTCTTTATCTCATTTTTCTAAGTTTCCTAAAATAACGTTATCACCAAAATAGGCATGTTGTTGTTGTTGTTGTTGTTGTTGTTGTTGTTGTTGTTTTATACGTGAAAATATTATTCCCTTCCTTCAGCATTACTGTTTGGCTAGATATGGAACTCAGGACCACAATCACTGTCACCAAACTTTCAGGACATCATTCTGTTATTACTTTGAAGAAATAACTTAAAAGTGGCCAGTTTGAAATCTAATTTTCCCCTAGTGAAACGTGCTGTTTTTCTTCAGAACATTTTGGGATCCTTTCTTTACTTCTAGTTTTCTGAAAACTACTTTATGGGTCTCTCACCCCCTCCCTTCAGTAGTGACCCTTTCAGCTGTAGGCCTGCTCCCTTCAGCTAGAGGAATGCATGCTCTTCCTTGTTAATGTCTCTGCTGTTCTCAAATCTCTGAAGCTAAGAATAGCTTTAGCCAGGTGGTGGCACACATCTTTATCTCCTAGCACTTGAGAGGAAAACACCAGCGGATCTCTGTGATTTCAAGGCCAGAGTGAGTTCTAGGACAGCCAGGAGGACTACATAGAGAACTGTGTCTTATAAGAACAAATGAAACAAACAAAATCAAAAAGCTAGCTATAATGTTTTCCTCTTTGGAAAACAGATTCCCGCTTTTTAACTTACTCTCCATGTGGTCCTTTGTCTTTCTTTCTTGACAGACCATAAATACTGTATCAGAAGTTATTCGAGGCTGCCAAGTAAACCAAGACTACTTCGCTTCTGTGAATGCCCCTTCAAATCCCCCACGGTAGGAACCAGGAAAAGCATGGAGGACGCAGGACTGTAGTGGGTCTCATTTGCACGTGACTTTTCTTTTTCTTTAACTATTTCTTTTTTAATTTTTTATGTATGTGAGTACATTGTCACTCTCTTCAGACACACAGATGAAGATATCAGATCCCATTACCGATGGTTGTGAGCCACCATGTGGTCACTAGGAATTGAACTCAGAACCTCTGGTAGAGAAGTCAGTGCTCTTAACCTCTGAGCCATCTCTCCAGCCACATCTTACTCCTCTTAAAGACCAGCGTGTGTTGGGAAATGATCCGATAGTAAAAGTATATTGCTATTGTTAAGAGTGTATGCTTCTGGAACTTAACGCTTGATTCAGCTCCCAGCCTTCAGCTGACAAACAAATCTCAGGCGAATCTCTGTCTTTGTGAGTGACCGGTAGTTTGTGTGGGTGGGTTGCACTTGTGTTCACTCTTTCCTTGCACTCTGACAGACCGGCAATTGTTGTGCTGCTCATGTCCATGGTCAACGAAAGGCAGCCATTTGTGCTGCGCTGCGCCGTGCTCTACTGTTTCCAGTGCTTCCTATATAAAAACGAGAAAGGACAAGGAGAGATTGTGGCCACTCTTCTGCCTTCCACTATTGATGGCAAGTCATTCAGTTCTGATATTTAGAAAGGAAAATGTTTTCAAGCTTGTATTTAAATCTTTGCTTGTTTTTACCCTAAGGCACTCTGTAACTTAGGGGCTGGAATGGAGCTAAGACAGACCACACCTATGTCTGCATTTTCTACTTGTGTCAAATGTGAGGGGTTCTGGTGTTGGTCTGTATGTGGGATGATGTCATTAGAAATGTTGTGAAGATTATGCAGTTACCCAGGTAGAGTTGTGACCCTGGGTTCTGGTGTATAATATGAACAGGGCTGCTGTTGACAGCGATTAGCACTCTGAAGATAAATCCCACCACTTAGTCAGGCCCAGTGTTTCAGCCTATTGTTCTGTGATAGAATACAGCCATTACTTACGGGTTTCTCCAGTATTGAATTTACTTCAGATGTGTTTAAAAGGCTATTTTTATAAAGTTAAAAGAAATTTGACACAAGTGATTGGAAACATGAGTAAATTCATTGCAATTACATAAATATTGGAAGTTTGCAAAAGTTTTAAGTCTGTTTAATTGTATTTTATTAAAATTACTTCTGTAAAAGCTATTATCATAAAGCTTTGTTCTCTGTAAATGAAACTAAGATGATGGAGATAGTAAAGTAACGTGCCGACTGCCCTAGAAATGTCATTCTCCACAAAGAAGGCTTCTGTGTTGTTACCATCAGCCTGATACCTGCAGTGTTGTGATATTTCTTTGTACAGCTACCCTTCTTAGGAGGTGGTTTCTATTGTCTATTTTCCCTTTGTGTCTGAAAGTCTTAGAGAGAACCTAAGAGTACTTTATACCATTTGTGTGTAGAAAATGGTTCTTGGAAACCTCATGAGTTTGGGGTTATTCCACGTGGTCAGCATCTAACGCTTCTGTCTGCTTGCAGCAACAGGTAACTCCGTCTCAGCCGGTCAACTGCTCTGCGGAGGTTTGTTTTCTACAGACTCTCTCTCAAACTGGTGTGCTGCTGTGGCCCTCGCCCACGCACTGCAGGGCAATGCTACCCAGAAGGAGCAGCTGCTCAGGGTTCAGCTGGCCACCAGCATCGGCAACCCTCCAGTGTCGCTCCTGCAGCAGTGCACCAACATTCTTTCCCAGGTAAGGGCCATGGGGCTCCTGAGAGGCGAGCATCAGTGACTCAGGGCAGGAGCCCCTGGAAGATGCAGGTAGAGAAGGATAGAAAGCTCTTCATTGAAATCAGAACGTTTTAAAGCAGAGAGGAAGCAGTAACTTTTTATAGGAATAGTTCTGTCAAATGGTTAAGGACTTTATTATGATAAAAACACAAGTTCTCGGCACAGGTCTATTTTGAGTTTTACTTTCTTCTTAAATTATCCAAGACTCTTCCCTGTTGTTTATCTCTTCCCAGTGACTGAATCTGGGTTAGTAAAGAAGAGAAAGTTAAATGGTGTAATTTGTAGTTAAGTGCCTCCCTGTTTTCTCCTGAAGCAGTTGGTCATCCCCAAACAAACAATAGCAGTCTATTAAATATACAAAATGTACAGTGTATACTGCCAGTGTCTGTGAGTTCTTACATGCCTAGCAAAATAAAGACGAAAATAATTGAAAATCTGTGTTCCTCAGCTACTTACTGAGGACAGGTGGAGCATAGTTGCTAGGCTTGGGCATGTCTCTTCCTACATGATCTGCCCATGTCCACTTAGCCTTCTGACCATTTAAAGCCTTCCTGACTCACAGTGTGGCTGTGAAGTCAAAATCGTGACAGAAGCTTAGTTTTGGATAAACCCATTGTTCTGGCTAGTTGCTCAAGCAGTGGAGGGTCCTCCCTGCCATGTCCCACCTTGCCGTGCTGTGCTCCCACCGTGCTGTGCTCCCACCATGCCGCACTGTGGTCTTCACTATTTTTTCACCACAAATTGCACTTTCTTTGTTTTGAACTTTTTGTTGTCAATGTTGTTGCTGCTTGGCATTGGACTCTTCATGCTTATTAAACACCTTCCACCACTGAGCTGGACCCCCAGTTCCCAGGCCTTTTGGAGGCTTTTTAATTGAAAAAAAATAATGATATTATTCATAGAAGTTATAAGTGAAATCTTTAAAAATAACTATAATGAGAAGAAAATTGAATGATATTTAAATTGTTTTACTTCAGTTGCCAGTTTATCGCTTATCTCTTAGTGATTTTTTTAAAAAATTATGTTAATGTTTCAAATGTTTACTTACTTAATGCTTGGTGGTCTCCTGTCACTGTTAAAAACAACTGTTTTCATGCTAGTTGTGAAAACTCTGTGCCCACCTTAGCTTTGTAAGTGTGCTGATGTGAAAGCCTCAGTGCTGGGGTCTGGGCCCTGTAAGTAACGCAAGGCTGTAAAATCAGCCCGTGTGCCATCTCTATCGAGGGGTAAAGCTTCGCTCTCATGAAGTGTCGGCTTAGATTTGCAAAGACTGTTTGCATATTTTAGCGTCTTTTCTGGACTTAGATGACTTAAAGCAATGTTTCTGAATAATGTTTGATGTATAATTTGCAGGGTGATAAGATCGACAGACGGGTATGTATACCTGATAAGCTGAGGCCTTTTCTTCTGACAGGCTTCTTCCTTGTCTTGGGTTTTGCAGTTGGTTTTTAACAGCTTGTTTGAAGTTCCGTTCTACTCACACTTGTTGGCGAGTTTGTCTGTCACAGGTGGCTCTCCAGTTTCCTTCCTTCACTCTTGGCTGGTTACTGAGAACTATGGGAAGAAGCACACTGTGTGCCTGGGCTCCAGGGTGCTCGCACTGTCTCAAGACTTGCAGTTTTGGTTCTTGTGTTGTCTGCCCAAGCTTGTTTCTTTATTTCCCTTACAAACAACTTAAAGAAAGAAAGCCACGTTTAGGGATAAAGTGTGTCTTTTAACCAGTATATGAAGGAGGAACATGCGACCTTCTATTACTTACATTATTTAAAATGTACAATAGTAAAATTTTTGTAATTGTAATGATTTTAAATGAAGTATTATGAATTATTCTAGGTATAATCTGTATGCTACAGCTACTGTATTGGTTTTACTGTCTTGGGAGGAGAGTGTTGTTATGTTCAGTTTGGTTAATTTTTTTCTTTTGACAAAGTGTTTAACCAAAATGCATAAATAAATAAATACATACATACATTAATTAATTAATAAATAGAGTCTTCCAAGTCTCCCTATCCTGGTTTAGTCTTGTGGTTCAGTTGTGCAGTGGGGTAGTTGTAAGTTAGGTCCAGTTAGTGACTGCACTTTATGTGTGAATGTGACCTAGCATGCACTTGTAACTCACACACACATAGGCAACAACTTGTGCCAGCAGTTTCTGGTTCTTGTTTTACTAAATGGTTCCGGGGATCAAACTCAGGGCTTTGTGTGTGCTAGGCAAGTGCTCTACCAGTGAGCCATAACCTCCAGCCCAGAATTTTTGATATTAGAATATATATTTTTAAGTATAAATATCATGCACTTAAAAGACAGAGATTATGTTTTCAACTGGTTGGCTTTAAAAAAACACATAACAAATTGTAGAATATTTTTTAGTTTCAAGAAGTTCATCAGTGCTTATTCTCTTATTCTCTGTTCTTAGAAGCCATTGCTAAAAATGTATCTGATCCTATGATACGAGAACTACTTATTTTTTATTGCTTTTGAGACAGGGTCTCATGTAAGCCAAGCTAGCCTTGGACTCCCTTTGTGACTGAGGTTGGCCTTGAACACCTGACCTTCTTACCTCTGCCTCCCCAGTGCTAGGATTATATGTAGACCTATTTTCTCCAACTTCTAGAACCTTATTTTCATGCAAAAACCTTAAAATTCTTAAGTGCCGGCTTTTGTTCACATAAACAGTATAAAAATGCTCAACTTGAATGACCATAGGGATGAGAAGGATTCTTATTTAGAAAATATAGTTGGGAGAGTATAATAGCTGATATTAAAGATTATTTGCACTAACCTCAAATATTTTATTTGTGCCTGAGCATGGTGGTACACACCTATCATCCCAGCATTTTGGAGGCAGACTCAGGAGAATCAGTGTATGTGTGAGGCCAGCCTTGTATAAATGTGAGTTCAGACCAGCCAGAGATGCACATCAAGACCTTGTCTCAAGCAGACAGACAGACAGAGAAACAAAAAGGGCTGGTGAGGTGGCTCTGCAGGTAGAGTACCTGCCACCCACACATGGGGCCTCTGTTTTGATCCCTAGCAGCCACATAGAAGCTCAGGATGGTGGTGTGCACTGTAACCTAGCACTGAGGGGTTAGACAGGGATGGGCTAACCAGCCAGTCTAGCCAAAAAAGTGAGATCCAGCTCCAGTGAGAGGCTCCCTGCTTGACTCAAAAAAAAGGTGGAGAAAAAGAGGGAAGATATTTAACATCTTACATACACACATGTACCACATGTGTACATGTATGTACACTTCTGACTTCTCCCTCTCTCATAAGAAACAAAAAAATGTAATTGTGTTTATGAATTTATGGCTTTTCTTTTATCCTCTCAACTCTAGTTTCTAAGGACTGAACTTCAGAATGCCCTGAATAATAGCTTCAGTCTCCATGTGTAAATCTCCACGGTTCCATGGAGGTTCTGTAGGCTCTGGCAAGAGGTCTTGTCTCGTCTTTTCTAATCTCAGCTTACATTAAGGAGCTTAACTGTTGTCCTTTGCTATAGCTTACGCTATGTATTTTCTTCTCTTGCATGTTGTTTGTCTTTTGCCAAGTGGTCTTAACCACTGAGCCATTTCTCCAGCCTTTGTTTTCGGTTTTAAAAATTAGTCATTAATGGTCTCTGCATCATAAGTCATTCTTAGAATGACCATCTTTAGGAGTCCTAGGGTGCTTAACCATAAGTTCCAGTTATGTGAGGGTTTTTACTCTGCCATTTTTTTAATGATCTGTATGTTATACAGATCCACTCATCTTTTCAAGTTTTATTTTATCACCATCATCATCATCATCTTTGTAGTCATCTGTGTGTGTATGTGTGCATGTCTGCCTGCCTACCTTAGCACACATTCACATGGTATGAGTATTGGAGTTCTCTCTTTCTGCGGTGTGTTCTGGAAGTTGAACTTAAGGTACCAGGATGGCAGCATGCTCTTTAACCTGCTGAACTATCTTGCCAACTCCCACAGATTTTTTTTCGAAGCAGCTGTGTAATTGCCCCAGTATTTTAAAAATCTATCTGCAATACACTGGTGGTATTTGGTACCACACACTGAGATTCTCATTTGTACAAGTCCATTTCTGGACTTTGATCTCTCTCCATCATCTGCTGTCACCTCATTACTGTTTTTTATAGTATCCTTAGTTATTTCCACTGGTTTACTTTTCCATATAATGTTTAAAGTCAGATTATTTAGTTCTACAAAAATAAAACTTTGGGAACAAGGTCTAGCTCAGTATTAGAGCCCATGCCAATCATGGGTGAGCCCCGACTTCACTCTCTGGCATAAAAAGGAGGGAAAGAAGGAGGAGTTCTGAGTCCTTCTTACGTATGCAGAGCTCTTCTGTGTGCTGCCAACTAATAGCTCCTATAAGGAATTATAATCCAGGAGATGAGCGAGGCAGCCCATGCCCTCAATGAGAGTGAGTTTTCAGCTTGTCAGTTTTGTAACAGGATGCTACCAGGGTGAGAACAAGGAAAAGTAACGTCACTTAAAACTAATTCCTATTGATGTCTACCTGGAAGGTCATTTACGTAGTTTAATATCACATACGCCTGAGGATAGATCATAAGTACACCAAGATCTCCAGGATCTTGAAATTAGAATAATCTGGGTGGATTTGAAGAAGGGCAGAGAGATAACTCAGTGGGACCTGAGTTCAACCACTGGGACCCACATGCTGGAAGGAGAGAGCCAACTCCACCAAACTGTCCTCTGGCATACACACACACACACACACACACACACACACACACACACACACACGTAGCAACAGTTAAGTTCATTTCTTGCTTCATTTCTTTGAATAATTCCAATTTGGATTCTTTCTGAAAATTTCCCCAAATTATTTTATTTTATTTCAGATTTTGTTCTTTTATTTATTTATTTATTTTATTATTTATTTATTTCAGACACACCAGAAGAGGGCATCGGATCCCATTACAGATGGTTGTGAGCCACCATGTGGTTGCTGGGAATTGAACTCAGGACTTCTGGAAGAGCAGTCAGTGTTCTTAACCACTGAGCCCCTCTCCAGTCCCTACATCTTCTTTAAAAAGAAAATAAAGGCTCTAGTATTATAAGTGGGCAGTAGCAGTGTTATAAATAAGAGCATATTTCATAGAATCTAACTGTATTATATTAAAATTTCAGCATCATACTATTGTGGGACACATGACTTTTTACTATTATTTACCTGGTCTTGGCAGCAGTGCAGTGTGTGTTAGAGCATTTCTTGATGTTAGAGAGCTGAGTTCCACTAGATATGCGTGAGAGGAAGCGTGGGCTTGACCCTAGGATTGCAGCATGGCTCTTCATCTTCTTATTTGAGAATAATATGTTCTCATGGAATGTAACTAAATGACTTAGGAGATTCTTTGTGTGCATTTTTGTTTGTTTGTTTGTTTTGTGATTTTTTTTTTTTTGAAGAAAGGAATTTTTTTTCCTTTATCAAGAACTTGTTTTTAAAATTCTGTTCGAGGTTCTTTTGCAGTGTATCTGTCTTACACTTTCACTTCTCAATAAAATCCCATTTCTTTGCTAATTAAAAAATGATTGAAATATAACTAATTTTTCTAGAACATATATTTTTGTTTTTATTCATTTTCTAATTTTTTTTAAAAAGATTTATTTATTTTATATATGTGAATACACTTTCACTGTCTTCAAACACACCAGAAGAGGGCATCCGATCCCCATTACAGATGGTTGTGAGCCACCATGTGGTTGCTGGGAATTGAACTCAGGACCTCTGGAAAAGCAGTCAGTGTTCTTAACCGCTGAGCCATCTCTGCAGCCCCATTTTCTGATTTTTTATACAGTGTATTTTGTAGTTTTCCCCAGCGTCTCCCAGATCCTTCCCACTACCCTACCCACTCAACTTTATATGGGTTTATTTTTATTTCTAATAATATGTCTTGGGATTGGTCTTTTAAAGCTCCCACACTATAGTTTTGTTATAACATCATCTTCTAGCACCATTTATTTATTTATACAGGCTCTCATATAGCTCAGGCTGGCCTTGAACTCACTGCATAGTCAAGGATGACTTCCAACTTCTGATCCTGCTACCTCTATCTCCCAAGTGCTGTGGTTATAGGTGTGCACCACCAGACCTGCCTTTGTTCAGTGCTGAGGATAGAACCCAGGGCTTCTTGCATATTAGTCAAGCACTGCGTCAACTGAACTGTACTCCCAGCCCAGACCCTACTGATTTTTTAAATAACCACTTGTATTGGTGCATATGAATTGATTCTGATTTCTGCACTGTGCTCTTTTGGAAAGTGCAGCAGCTTGTTATAAACACAAAAATGTATTTTAAGTTCAGTTTTTAAAATCTGGCTTTTTTTTTTAAGATTGATTTATTTATAATATGTAAGTACACTTTAGTTGTTTTCAGACACTCCAGAAGAGGGTGTCAGATCCCATTACAGATGGTCGTGTGCTACCATGTGGTCACTGGGATTTGAACTCAGGACCTTTGGAAGAGCAGTCAGTGCTCTTAACTGCTGAGCCATCTCTCCAGCCCCCAAAATCTGGCTTTCTTATGCATCTCTAGATGCTGAAGTTCTTTTAACACAAAAGAAAAGGAGAGACCTTAGGCTTACTTTAGTAAAAATAGTAACTATAAAGTGGTTTCTGCCAACTTATCTATTGCAGGGAAGCAAAATACAGACAAGAGTCGGGTTGCTAATGTTGCTTTGTACCTGGCTAAGCAACTGTCCTATTGCTGTAACACATTTTCTTCACAACTCAGCCAATGTTCCATTCGTATCCTTTACAAAGTTTAGGTACCATGCATGAAAGTAACTTACATCTTTCAACTTCCTTTGCACCTTTTGAAAATGTTATGGGTATATAATTATGCATGCTTAAGCTGTGTCTGTTTGTGTAGGTTTTTATGGTATGCTAGCTTGTAATATTTATAGAAAATCTTACATAAGATGTGTGTTAAATTCAGATTACAAAATAAAATATTCCAGACACTATAAATCATTTAGTTCCTTAACAGAGATGTCAGCTTACAGGACAGATTGCAGAAAATCTCGGAGAAGAAGAGCAGTTGGTCCAAGGCTTATGTGCCCTTCTTTTGGGCATTTCAATTTATTTCAATGACAACTCACTAGAAAACTACACGAAGTAAGTAAGGGCAGGATGGCCATCTGGTGGTCCTCCAGAGACAGCGATACATTTTTTGCTAAAGTGTAAATAAGCCAACCTTGTGACTTTGCCGTTTTTTTAAGCATCTCGTATGTTTATCTATGTAGAGAGAAACTAAAGCAACTAATAGAGAAGAGGATTGGCAAAGAGAATTTCATAGAGAAACTAGGATTTATTAGCAAACATGAGTTATACTCCAGAGCATCTCAGAAACCTCAGCCCAACTTTCCGAGTCCCGAGTACATGATATTTGATCATGAGTTTACAAAGCTGGTGAAAGAACTTGAAGGTAAGATGTAAAAGGTTTGTGCTGATCCAGTGTCATTGAGCGTGTGTGTGTATCTGTGTGTGTCTGTGTCTGTGTGTGTCTGTGTCTGTGTTTTGGGATGCCCATGAATGATAAGGAAGTTCATCTGTAGCACACAGAAAGACTTTGGATTCTTTAAGATTAGAAAGAGTATTGAATTAGGCTATTTATACTCATTAAATCCTAAAGATTAAGTCATGTTTACAATGCTTAAATCGAGCTAGAGGTGAACAGGTGAGTGGTAAAGCGTGTCCTTCAGCACTTGAGACCCTGTGTTCAGTCTGCAGAGCCTCAAGAGAACCATTTAGTGCAGTTTACGTAGAGGGATAGTAATCCAGAAACATGGCTGCTCTGGCAAGAGATTATATCCAAAGACCACCTCGGTCTGTGATCCAGCTGGAATGCAGACATGCCCTGGGTTACAGTGTGATCTGGTTGGAAAACAGACAGTACACATCCTTAATTCCAAACAGTGATGTCTAATTGAGGGGCAGACAAAATGACAAATCAAAGAAAGATTTGACATAATGAGTCAGAGCTAGGATATGCCCAACTCTCATCAGAACCAACAGGAAAGAGCAGCTACTTAAGAGCAGAGCAGAGACAAGTGGAGTAGAGGTCAGTTGAGTTCTGTGCAGTTCAGTTGAGTGCAGATGAGTTGTGTTTGGTTGGTACAGTCAGTGCAGTTGAGTTCATGGAATTCAGAGGCAGCTATTTCAAGCATAGCAATTCAGTCAGAAGCCGAGATTCCTATTTGAATCAGTCAACTCGGAGAGGTGTTTGAGCCAGAACAGCTATGCTGAACCAGCCAGCAGGAGTTCAGAAAGAGTGAGAGGGTGAGTTTATTCAGCAGTAAGTATGAGAGGCTGAAACATTCTAGGCCCAGGTTAGCAGATGGAGGCTAGAAGCTGAAGCCTTCAAGGTCCCGACTTGCAGGAGATTAGCTTGTGTGGAGGCTAGAAATAGGTCTAGGCATCGTTAGTCCAGAGAAAGAAGCACTCTGAGCTCAGCCTAAGCCTTGTATTTGTACAGCTCGGGTAGGCTCTCCATCTCATCCCTCTATCTGAGGAAATGAAAGCCACATTCTCATGTACAGTTCAAGTGTGTTTTGTTTTACAGGTGTTATTACCAAGGCTATTTATAAGTCCAGTGAAGAAGATAAGAAAGAGGAAGAGGTAAAGAAAACCTTAGAACAGCATGATAATATTGTGACTCACTATAAGAACATGATCCGTGAGCAAGTAAGTACCAACAAATTGTCCTCTCCTGACTGGCACAGCTCTGCTTGAGGGAAGGTTGCTTCTTGGCATCTCACACGGATGAGGGATACAGAAAGTAAATTTTTCAAATGCATCTGTGTATTAAATCGAGGGACTTGCTTTGTGTTAGGCACTGTGCAGGATGTTACAGATTGTGGATCAGATGGATTCTCTTGTTGGTGTCAGGGTGAGACAGATATCTAAATTATTGTGACAGATATGTTATACCATATTAAGCCTAGTGCTAGAGCTAATCAAACGTGTAGCAGCACTCAGGCTGAGAGAGCTTGGGAATACACTCTCCATAAGAGAGCCAAAGAAGGGTGGCAGGAGATGTCATACAGCACAGTAAGTCTGCTCTGGCTGCCGTGAACCTAGAGCAGCTCCTGCCTATGTGAAGGAGCTATTTGATGGGAAAGCCTAGACAGGCAGGCCAGGAAGGAGATGACTGTGGGTCAGCGAGGGGAGGGTGTCAGTAACTGATGACAGTGATGATAGCAATTGCTCACATGTCTGCTGTGTTCTCTGATTGAGTGAGTGAGTGACTGAATGTATATGTATGCTCTATCTGCAAGTACACTTGCACACCAGAAGAGGGCATCAGATCACATTGTAGATGGTTGTGAGCTACCATATGGTTACTGAGAATTGAACTCAGGACTTCTGGAGGAGCAGCCAGTGAGCTGAGTCATCTGAACCGTTCAACCATGTCTCCAGCCCTCAATATCTCTTACTTCACAGCATCCCTACAAGTAGTGACTAGCTATATTCAGCTTAGGATAAATGGGAAATCTATGCCTTTAATGAATTCTTCTCCCAGCATCTCCCAGTAACCGTTAGAACAGAATTTAAGTGTATATGTGTTAGTGAAAGTGTGTCGACAGACTTGAGATGTGTGGAAGACAAGCGGGGGTAATGTTTCTCTGCATGTGTCAAGGTGCAGAAAAGATAAGTGTGATCCCCAGATTTCTGTGTTGGGTGGTTGAGTACGCTCATGGTAGACAGGCAGTTCCATAGAGAAGGCGATAAGCTAGATCAGAACTCACCAGAGTCATCAGTTGATGCTTTCCTTTCCTAATGCTAGTCACTGTCTGTTACGTATGTTGTATTGTGCCCCTTAGCCCTGTTGCATCCTTTAAAATGTCATTCACTTCCTTATCATAGTATATACTGTGATAGAATTTTGTAAAGGATTATGTACTATTATCTGAAAAATTAGATTACTGAGGTCATTAAAATTCTAATGTCATAAAGGAAATGTAACAGCCTATGTGGGGTAAGTTTACCACCTTTTTTTTTGTTTTTTGTTTTATGTTTTTTGTTTTTCGAGACAGGGTTTCTCTGTGTAGCCCTGGCTGTCCTGGAACTCACTCTGTAGACCACAGGCTGGCCTCGAACTCAGAAATCCACCTGCCTCTGCCTCCCAAGTGCTGGGATTAAAGGCGTGCACCACCACTGCCCAGCAGGTTTACCTTCTTACCTGTATGGTATTTTTTTTCCTTCCTCACAATAAATTACGAGATTGAAAATTTACGAGTAATAATAGAATTCTTAGAGTTTGTCCTCAGCTTTTCAGTGTTCAGCCAAATCAATAAACTAAAATCAGTTTCTCTGTTCAAAATGAGTCATCAAACTGCCCCAGTTATGGAATTTTAATTTATGTCTTGGTTCAAATATAGCCATTTTTAGTTTATGATTGTAGTATTTTTGCAATGTGATGTGTAGCTTACATCTGGATCTGCTAAGTACAGTTGATTGAGAAAGAGAAAACTGTTCTGACATAATTACTGATTTATTTATAAAATGCTAATTTTTTATATTCTCACAACTTAAATCCTATCAGATAATAGACATCTAAAACTATAAAAAGGTTTGTATTCTTTGAATGACATTTGAGAATTCATCTTAAGGAAATTCTCCAAAATTTGAGGTAACTGTTAAGTGAACATTTATCATTTTGAAAAGTGGAAATTAACTTTAATGTTAAAAACATTTAATATAATTTATATTATATCTACTTGATCAGGTATCAAATGAGCATTAATAATTATGGCCTTATGGCTGAAAAGATAACTCATGAAGAGTAGAGCTGGGATCTCAGCACCCACATGACAGACCAGGTGCTCAGAGCTCCTGTCACCCCAGCTTTGAGCAGAACAGAATTGCTAGGACGCATGGGCTGTCAGCCCAGCCAAGAAGACGTGAGCTACAGGTTCTGGGAAAGACTATCTCAGAGGAATAGGCAAAATGCAACAGGCACCCTGTTTGGCTTCCATGTTGCACACACTCAGGCACACATGAGTGCTCGAACACACATACAAACACAAATAAATATAGTTTTTAAAAAATTATTATTATGAAAGTTGTATATAATTGTATGGGGAATTAGTAAACTATCTAAATGTTCTAAGTGTATATAGGAACTGACTATGGCAACTTTAGAAAACATGCTAGAGCCTGCTTGTGTCCCGATTTCTTCTTTTG
Source organism: Montemys delectorum (assembly GCA_019843815.1). Classification (NCBI taxonomy): domain Eukaryota; kingdom Metazoa; phylum Chordata; class Mammalia; order Rodentia; family Muridae; genus Montemys; species Montemys delectorum. Next base: position 24,376 of record JADRCD010235753.1, read on the forward strand.
TTTTAATTTATTTTTATTACTTTTAATTATGTGTTATGTGTCTGCATGTGGTATACATAAGTGCAGATGTCCATAAAGGCAGAGGTATCAGATTCTTCTGACATGCTCAGAAGATGGAACAGTTTGTACAGATTCTCCTCTGATTTCACTCGTGTACCCCTGCACATAAAACAAGGAAATGTGATAAATTTAAATAATATACCTGCATATGTGTACCTTCATTTACTAAGTTCCGTACGTAGTTTGTGTATATTTCTGTAATGGTTTCACGGCCCCGAAGTGCGTGAGGAGCAGGCTGTGCTGTAGTGCTCACCAGCAGAGCCCTGCCTGAAACCTCTACATGTGACTTTGCACATGTTCAAGTCCTAATGCTTCACCGCTGATTTGGGCGTGTTGAATGTTTTAGCGTACTGGTTTTTTTTAAAGACTGTGTATTTTATTTTGTACCGGGTATATGCAGTGAGAACATCTGACTTGTGTCTGATTCCCAGGACCTCCAACTGGAGGAGCTGAAACAGCAAGTGTCCACACTGAAATGTCAGAACGAGCAGCTGCAGACAGCAGTCACCCAGCAGGCCTCTCAGATTCAGCAGCACAAGGATCAGTACAATCTCCTCAAAGTTCAGCTCGGTGAGTGGCTGAGTCCCTCTGTCCTCAGGAGCTGGACAGACAGATTCTCTGTGGACTGTGTGTTCTCAACCATGATCACTGTGAGCAACTTAGTGCAGGGTGGTTTGTAACTAAGTAGTAAGACCACATCATTCCAACTTAAAGTCCAGTCTCCATCTGCTTCATTGGCTGAGCCAGTGGTTGCTGACCCTGGTAATACAGTACGTTTTGATTCATTACAATCCTGTCACTTTCTTTCTGGGTGCTGGGGCTCCAACCCTGGACTCTGTGTGTGGGAGTGGTGCTGTACAGTAAGCCACATTGCCAGCCCACATGTTTGCAGAGAGCATCATTTTGCAGGCTTTGTGATTTTAATGCCAGATACCGAAGAGTAAGAAGTTTATTTCTATGAGGGTGACTAACATTTTCAGAAACAAATTTTTCTTTCTTTATGACAATAATTTTTTGGCTAGTTAATCCATGTGGATAGCTCTTCCTCTGGGAAGGTTTTTAAATGAATTTGACTTTTCTTATGTTTATTGTCAGAAATAGAAGTAAAGCTGCTGTAATTCATAGGCATACTCACCAAGCCATACAGTTTAATTAGGACCCTTGAACCAGTCAGCACCCTCTGCCATCAGGAGCGCCCTGCCACTTTCCCAGTTAAGGAGACATTCTCTGGGGTCTTAGGTGACCTTGTACTGTAGTCTTCTAGTCCTAATGATGAAAAGCTTGATTCTGGCCAGCTTTCCCCAGTGTTGTGTTATTTAACAGGAAAAGATAATCACCATCAAGGCTCTCACAGTGACGGGGCTCAAGTGAATGGCATTCAGCCGGAAGAAATCAGTCGGCTGAGGGAAGAGATAGAAGAGTTAAAAAGTTATCAGGCGCTCTTACAAAGCCAGCTAGCTGAAAAGGACTCATTGATTGAAAATTTGGTAAGTAAATGTTAAAAAAGAAATGTAAATGACCAAGAGTAATTATCATCATCTTACTTGTTTGTTTTTCTGGGTTTGTTTATTTGTTTTCTTCTTTTAAGATTTGTGTATTTTATATATGTGAGTCCACAATCACTCTCTTCAGACATCCCAGAAGAGGGCATCAGATCGCTTTACAGAGAGTTGTGAGCCACCATGTGGTTGCTGGGATTTGAACTCAAGACTTCTGGAAGAGCAGTCAGTGCTCTTAACCACTGAGCCATCTCTCCAGCCCCTATTTGTTTTGTTTTAAGACAGAGCCTTACAGTGTAGCTCTGGCTAGTCTGGAACTGATTATGTAGATGAGGCTGGCCCTGAACTCAGATTTTCTGAGAGCTGAATTGAAAGTTATGTACTGCCATAGCCAGCCCTGTAGGGTAGTGGTGTGGTTGTTGTTGTTGACAGGCTCAGCCATCTCAGGATGATCTTGAATTCCTGATCCTCCTGCCTTCCAAGTGCTAGGATCACAGACGTGTGCCCACATGCCTGGCTTGATGCTTCTAAACCCACTGTGTAGACCATGCTAGTCTTGAGCTGACAGAGCTCTGCCTCCCTCTGCCTCCTGGATGCTGGGATTGAAAATGAGTGCCTCTGCACCAGCTAGTTTACTTTTTGATTTTTTTTTCTCTTGAGACAGGGTTTCTTTACGTAGCCCTGGTTTTCCTGGAACTTGCTGTGTAATCTGCTTGAACTGCCACACCCCACTTGGTTTTTACTATTGATTGATTGATTTATTGATTTATTTTCTTACTTACTTATTGGTGGAGATCATTTCTTTTAAAAATAGCGATAGTGAGGTTTTAGAGACATTTGTTTTTGTTTTGTTTGAGGTTAGTGTGTGTGTGTTGTGCAGACATGGGCACTCAAGCCAGAGTGGAGGTCAAAGGACAGTTTTTAGGAGTTGATTCTCTCCTTTGACTGTGTGAGTCTCTGGAATCAACATCCCATTGGCAGGCTTGATAGGGCTGGTGCCTCTACACAGAGGCATCTCGATGTGCCTCACACTTAGCACAGGACACAAGTTCAGGTAATGTTTAGATTGCATGAATCACTTGGTATGGGTGTAACTTCTGATGCTGTGGAGAGCTGTAGACAGTCAGCGCTCTGTTGAAATAGAATCTTACATGTAAAAACTAACGTCTTCATGTGCAGTCCTTGGTCAGCTTCTGTGAGATGTGGCAGTGAGTGTAAACCTCTGCTTTGACTCCCTTTCTTTCCAGGGTTAATTTCAGTTTATTTCTATGCTAATTGTAGAAATCTTCGCAAGCGCCTGGCATGAGTGAACAGGCTTCAGCAGCATGTTCACCTGAGCAAGTTGTGGAGTTAAAACAGGTAACATTCCAGCTTGAGCCCAGTTTTTCTTTGTCTTGTTTCTGTCCCAGCAGAATAACAACACCCTGAGCATTGTGTTGCTGTAGATTGCCATTGTCAGGAACAATAAGATTTGGTAATTAAGACAAACTGAAAAATCTAGAAGCTATGTTTACTTGACAATATTGTTTTGTTTTTCATTGGTTTGTTTTAATTTTTTTACATTTATTCATGCATTTATCTTGTGCTATAAATGTGTGTGTGTGTATACACAGCTTGTGTTGTAAAGACCACCTCTGGGAAGTCAGAGCACAGCTGCAGGGAATTGGGTCTCTCCCCCTACCATGTCAGTCCCAAGAGTGAATTCATACAGTTACCCACTGAGCCATCTTGCTAGCCCAGCTTCTTGTTTCAAAGTTTCCTTCTTTTCTCTCTCTTCTCTGTCATCCTTCCTTCTTTCTATGTTATAAAGCAATGTATGGTTATTAGAAAAGAGAAATCAGAAACCAGGCTGCGCTGCTGCTGTGCTGCTGTGCTGCTATGCTAGCCTGAATCCCCTGCAGGAGTCAGCGGCCTCCCTCATGCACATGGCTGTCTGAGAGGTGCCCACACTGTGCCTGTGTCACCAATGTCCTTGCATCTTAAATCTTCAGAGATTTCTTTATTCTTATATTATGTGCTTCAGTGTTTTGTATGTGGGTAGGAGGTTTTTGGTCTTGTTGTTTTAAGTCAGGGTCTCTCTATGTAGCCCTGGCTCTTCTATAACTTGTTATGTAGACCAGGCTGGCCTCAAACTTACAGAGATCCTCTTGCCTTTGCCTCCCAAGTGCTGACATTAAAGGTATTTAAAATGATGACTTTATCTAGCAACATAGGAGTTTATGTATTATATTACATATTACAAAATACTGTGTGTGGGTCTCTCCACTCTCATGGATCATTGGCGGGACGGTCCACAAGGGCAGTGGGAGTAGAGCCAACAGGGATGTGAGTTTGGAAGCCCCATGAGTACTTAGTGTGACTGACCACACTGGGACCAGCTATCAGGAGCCGGGTCAACTTTACTTTGGGTGACTCAAGGTTAATAAAGTTTTGGGGGATTGACAGTAGGAACATCCAGGAGGGACAAAGTCAATGACTGAGAGCTTACAGTACCTGAAATGCCTCGCTGATGTGGGGAAGCATTTCAGGGATCTCAGGAGCTGGCTGAACAGGTTCTTATCAGGAGAAAGGAAGTTGATCTTGTAATCTAATTGAAGCCCCATGACATTCCTCAGATAGAGGCATGTGTGGGGACTTAGAATTCCCCAGACAAGGGCAGAGAAGGAGAAGCCGTGCTAATGAAGGGAGCCCTTCATATTTCACAGAACCCAGAGGCTATCCGGTCGTAATGGCCTTTGACCTTAATTTGCAGTGTCCCCACACTGTGATGTGGCAGGGGAGATGACTCAGTAAGTAAAAATGCTTGCTTACATAAGCATGAGAACTTGAATTTGAATCCCCAGCACCCATGTAAGAGAAAGGCAGATGTGGTGTCACGTACCTGCAAGGCAACTGGATCCTGGGGATGGCTCTCCAGGCAGTCTAGCCAAAACACCTCCAGGATCAGGGAGAAGCTGTCTCAAAAGTAAAGTGGAGAGCAAGTGGAGGACCCCCAGTGCCAGTGTCTGGCCTCCACACAGGTCCCCAAGGCCACATCATCACCCACCCCACATATATACACCGTATACACACAAAAGGGAAATAAAGACAAGAACAAAGATGATCCGTACTATCACTCTCTGCATACTTTTGCTGATAATTGACAGTAGGAAGTAATTAGAGAAAAGACACATGTATGTGGTAGAATTACATTACGCTCCTCCCCACCAGACGCATCCCCAAACATTGCCTGAGGGGCAAGAAACAGCACTAGAGGGAGCTGCATTTTAATTGCTTTTCTGTCTCTGTACTTGGTGGGAGGAGGTGGTGAACATGGTGGTGAACGACCAGCCTTGTAAGCTAGCAGCTTCTTCCTGTCTTCACGGAGCACGACTGCTGCCATGTGCAACGACCCCTGACCTTGAGCTGGCCTGCTTTGAGCTGCAAACATCAACCAAGCCTGTAGGCTTGAGCCAGGAGTAGTGAGGCATGAGATTTGGCAGGGTCTGATGGCTGTCTCATGAATAAGACTTTGAACCAGCCCTCAGTGCTTAAGCCCCGTTACCTGTTCTTGTAAACATAGCTAATGGGAACAGGAAGGTACAGCTTCCTTGTAACTCAGGTATCAGCTTTGCTTCCTCTGTGATCAGCCTTCAGGCCTCCCACATGGGTTTTCAGTCACCAGCATGTTCTCGACTCACTTTCTCTATTTTCTTGCCCCTGTGCCTACCTGCCTGCCTGGCTTCCTTTCTTCCCGTTATCCCTTTAGGCTGTTTTTGGTGGGAAGGGAGGAGGACATATAGGATCTCAAGAGGCAACAGGGATGGATATATATGTTTCACTCTGTAGCTTGATAAATTCTAAAACTTGGACGTGAATGAGTTTTAGAGATAGTTCCTTAATGAAACCACGCTATTCCCACCACAACTTAATTGTTTTTGTTTTAGGAACTGACAGCATTAAAGTCCCAGTTATGTTCACAGTCTCTGGAGATCACTAGACTCCAGACAGAGAACTGCGAGCTGCTGCAGAGAGCAGAGACCTTGGTGAGTAGTCACCCTCATCGTCCCTTCCAAAGGCAGCGAGCAACACAAAGTCGACCTGTTCTCTCAGCCGTTAGCCAGAGCTCAGTGACACAGGCTTCCTGGTAGCCTTGCCTTGCCTTTTCATTTATTTTCTTATTATTACTGTGTGGATTTGTTTATTTAGTGACTGAATGGTTTATTTCACTGGTGTAACATCTCATTTCCATCCCTCTACATCCAAGTTGATATTGTCCTCGATGCTGTAAACTTGTCAAAATCCCATGCACGGCCAAAACATCACCCAAGAAAGCTCTCCACAAATACCTCGCTTCTGTCCCTGGTGTCTGCCAAGTGTAGCCACTAACAAAAGGTAGTGCAAACCCCTCATGGTCTCCCCATAACACACTTTCTCGGATTTTGCAATCTAGGTAGGCTGAAAATTTCAAAATTTTATTTTTACTTACTCATTTGTAAATTTCTCTGTCCTCTTAAACTTTCCAACAAACAGAGAGAGAAAGGAGACTGCACTGTAGTACTTTGTTTAGGAATATCAGCCATAGATGTGATTCAGGTTATCTATGTAATCACCATGCCAAGCACAGTGATAACTGTGAGGTAGAAGCCCAGCTTGAGTGACGTTACAAAACACATTCTAACACAGATGCATGGACCAGCAGACTGGCCCGTCAGTTGTTCTGTGTTCTCTCAAAATACCAGACCACATCTGCCTTTCCCCTAATTCCTAATCACATGCTTCCCATTTCTCTCTCTGACTTCACCATGCATTCTCTCCACGTATGCACAAAAGACTAAAATACACTTCATAACTTTCTCTTGCTTTATGATTCCTTTTCAGAATTCCCTTTGAGGTTCATATTCCTGTCAGTAGTGTCTTTCAAGTGGCTTAGCCTTTGTTTGATACTCCCACAAAACTGCATTCATTGTCCTGCTCCAAAGCCACTGTCATACTCTTAGGAGGTGCTGTGTCAGTCCCCACTCTGGCATTTTCTAGAGAAGGGGGGGTGGGTACTGAAAATTTCAATTCATAGAATGCTTTAAATACTTATTTCACTAAGTTATAGCATTGGGTTAATTTAAAGCCTGAGGTGACAGTGTTGGACTTAACACAGGAACTTACAAGGCACAGTATTGAGTCTCTACCATTGGCACTTGCTCTTCCGGTATGCCTTGTGCCTTGCCTTCCTTGTGTGCCGTTGATGCTTAGTGCCACTCCACAGTGGGACAGCTCATCTGTCAGAGTGCATTTTGTTGCTTTCACATAAATGCATGGGTTTTATTTTCTTTCATTTAAAATAAAACTTCAAAATGGCAAGAAAATACAAACACTTAAAAAAATTGTGTCATTTGTAACCTTCAAGATACTTTTCAATTTTCTGTTTTCAGGCAAAATCAGTTCCTGTAGAAGGGGAGAGTGAGCATGTGACCGCTGCTAAAACCACAGATGTAGAAGGAAGGCTGTCCGCCTTGCTGCAGGAGACCAAAGAGTTAAAGGTTGGTTGTGGTAAAACTGCTCCTTCTTAGACCTCATGTGACCTGGTGTCCAAAAGCTCTGACTTTGTTTCACTTCATCTCTGAGCTCCTCAGGCTTATAAAGAAAAGTGAAAGTTAGGGTTGTTTTGTTTTTGTTTTTCCAAGACACCGTTTCTCTCTCTTTATAGTCCTGGCTGTCCAGGCTAGCCTCAGAGTCACAGGACTCTACCTGCCTCTGCCTCCTGAGTGCTGGGATTAAAAGTGTGTGCCACCATGCCCAGCAAGTTTTCTTCTCAATGACAGTATTTAATTGTAACAAATTAAGGGTAACAAATTTGGCTAATGCAAAAACCACATATAGCCAGGCATGGTGGTGCTATCCTGTCGCTGAGGCAGAGGTGAGACCATAAGTTCCTGGCCAGCCAGGGACCATTGCAAAAGACAAAATAGTATATAGACTTCCATAAGGCTGCGGAGTATTGTGACAGACGCGTCAGAATAAGTAACATGAAGAATCGGGTGACATTCACAAGTAAATCATGAAGAAAAGTTTGAAAAAGGAAGATGATATATACTTAAACTTTTTGGATTGTGTTTAAATTATTTATGTTGTAGTTTTATTTGAAACTATTCATTTGCTTTTCTGAATGAAATGGAATTTTTTTTCCTTTGAGTTTTGAGTTTGAATTCTGATGCTTACCATCTTCTGTACAGTGTTATCTTCAGGGGTGAGTAAGTGAAATTAAGGTTTGTGCTGTCTCCTCTGTTCTTCACTGTGGCTTTCTTTGCTAAGTAGGCTGGCAGGTGCTCATATTCCTGGGTGTTTGTGCCTTGCGTGCCCAGTTGCTGCCAAGCACCTCAGACTCAACAGTTGTCACATATTAGTTACCTTCACAGCACTGTAAGCAAAAGCACTGACAGAGGGAACTTAAGGAGCAGAGGATTGTTTTGGATCACGGTCCCTAATGGCTGGGAAGCTGTAGTGTCTGTCAGAGGCAGCTCACATCTGTGTGTGGTGGCCAGATGTGGGCAGATTAAGAAATGACTGCTCCAGCCAGACCAGAAGCAGATATCACCTTCAAGACTACTGTGGCTAGTGGCCCACATCTGCCACCCAGGGAGACATTTCACCCCTAAACTGGGACATACAGTGATTTGTCATCAACAGAAACTGTTAGGAGCTCTAGGAAGTAAATACTCATTTAGACGGCTGTTGTCACCTTTCTTGTAGAACGAGATTAAAGCACTGTCTGAGGAGAGGACTGCCATTCAAAAGCAGCTAGACTCATCCAACAGCACCATCGCCATCCTACAAACCGAGAAAGACAAGTTGGACTTGGAAGTTACGGATTCTAAGAAAGAACAAGATGATCTTTTGGTGCTGTTAGCAGATCAAGATCAGAAAATCCTGTCACTGAAGAGTAAACTTAAGGACCTTGGTCATCCAGTAAGCCTGAGACATCTCCACACACGACCTCTGTCTGTGAAGCATGTTCCTAGGTTTAATGTTGCATGAGGCAGTTGTGCCTGTGTTCGTGTTGTGTATGTGTGTTATTATCTGTAGTTCTCACTGTTTAGAAAGTTGATCTGAGATAAACTAAAATCTCTCTTCAGTATCTGAATCCCTCGAGCATAGAAAATAGCTGTTTTCATTGCTCCTAGGTGATAAGCGTCACTGTCATGGGTGAGGTGGGTGTCATGGTTTTGACCGCCATGTATTGAGACTCATGGGTAGAAGGTGTGACCATTTACCATTAAAGTTAACTGATTAGTGTAACCTATTCGTGCAGAAAGCGTCAGGGAGCCCTGAGCATTATGACGTCAAGGAAATGAGAGTCCACTATAAAGACAGACGGACTGATAATATTTATTAGCGTGCGTTTTACATGTATATGTTTATCAGTGTATTATTCTCTGTGTGTTTGAACAGATCTGTGTTTTCCCCTTAGGTTGAAGAAGAAGATGAATCTGGAGACCAAGAAGATGATGATGATGAAATTGACGATGGTGACAAGGACCAGGACATCTAGCTTTAAACCTTAGGAATGATAGAGATTATGTCATTATGTTGAAGAAGTCTTAAGACAGTGCTTTGGTTTGCCTCCACAAAAAAATAAAGACAGAACCAGGTGGAAAGCATTCACTAATAAAACTATTGATGTGTGTTTTTAATATTGCCACACATGTGGGAAACTCTGACTTCATGTGGAAGTTTTATTTATGTTCATCTGAACTCTCCCAAAATACAATTTTCAGAGGGCACCAGGCTCCAAAAATGTACCCTTTGAAGGCACGTGGTGGCAATGCAGTTTGCCTTATTGGCTCACTGCTTGCTTTCAGACAGACTCTGACATCTGTACTAACACATTTGATTAATGTGTATGGAATGGGAATCATTATTTCTAAATAAGCGTTTGAGTTCTCAGCTGATTAATCCTTGTAAAGAAAACAGGGTAGCCTGGGCTTTGGGGTCCTGGGTGTCACTCTCTCCAACCCCCACTGTGCCTCCCTGGAGATCAGGATGGGACAGTTCAGAGTGAGTGCTTGCCGTCCAGCAGGGCCACATTCTGCCTACTGAGAGGAAAGATTGTCGCGGAGTGCGGAGGGCATTCTGAGGAACTGGAGCAGTGTATTAACGTGGCTGGTTTTCTCTCTGTTTAAGCTAAAGATGGAAAACATAATAGTCAGCAGTTCATACAGCTGGGATTTAGAATTGTTTGATTATCATAAAACATGTTCTTAGTTTTAAAAAAACCCAACTATGATTTATGTAATTTATTGGCATTTTTGCTGAATAGGTGTAAGTCAGATAATAGATTTTTAAAAAGCAAATGAAGCAATGTGTCAAAGTCTAATGTTTTCATAATAAAAATAGATATTATGTTCACTTAATCTCTGTCATTGTTCCCTTTGTTTAGATTTTAATAAGTATTCAGTTCATTACAAGAAGTAAGGCAAATGGAAATGCTAAGACTTCTTGTAGTCAGTGTCCTGTTGCCCTGAAGAGCCCTCATCACCAAGGCAGTTCTTCAGAAACAAAATGTTAAATTGAGAACTTGGTTACTCTTTCAGGGGTTGAGTCCATTATCATGATGGGAGCAAGGGTAGCACATATGGCACTGGAGGAGTGGATGAGAGCTACACCCTGATCAGAGGCAGAGAGAGAAACAGACACCCGCACATACCCACGCACCCTGACATGTGTGTTTGAAACCTCAAAGACACACTTCCTCTGGTCAGAGCACATGTCTTCCTAATCTTTCTTATCAAAGTCATTCCCTGGTGACTACGCATTCACATATGTGAGCCTGTGGAGGCCATTCTTATTCAAACCGAGATGTCTCCTCAGCATAAACGGGATGTTTGCAGCAGTCGTCCCACTGAAGCCAGTGACCAGTGTTCTGTGAGAGAGAGTGAAGGGACTAATTGGAGCATTTGCCAGAGTGGAAGAGGTTTTGGGCTTGGATTTTGGGGGTTTTTTTCCCCCTCTTATTTTTTAATGGGTCTTTGACAATTCTGTACAATGTGTTTTGATCATATTTACCTACCTGCCTAACTCCTCCCAGATCCACAGCCCCTTCCCTACCCATACAACTTTTTCCCCACCAAGTCTAATATCTGTGGCCTTTCATTAGACTACCTACATTCCAGGGCCTGTAACCTTGATGTTTTCAGTTGCCAATAGCTCCCTAGCTACAAGTGGGAGTATGGCTGACTCCTGTTCCCCACACTGGGATCTTGTCTATGTCTTACAGCTCCTCTGTTCAGTACATGACTATGTACCAAAAACACTGCTTCCTCAACACTTCTGGCTTTCACAGCCTTTCCACTCCCTCCTATGTGATGATGCCTGAGCCTTGGGAAGGGGTGTGTATGGTATGGATGCCCCACTTAGGGCTGAGCATTCCAAAGTCTCTTACTCTCTCTACCTTGACCACTTGTGCGTGTCTGTATTGATTACACTGTAGCTGTACAGATGGCCGTGAGCCATCATGTGCGTGGCTGCTATTGAACTAAGGACCTCTGCTGGCCCCGATTGCTCTGGCCCCGCTCATTTACTGCAGCTGTCTTCAGACGCACCAGAAGAGGGCGTCAGATCTCATTATGGGTGGTTGTGAGCCACCATGTGGTTGCTGGGATCTGAACTCAGGACCTTCGGAAGAGCAGTCAGTGTTCTTCCCCACTGAGCCGTCTCGCCAGCCCGAAAAGATGTGTTTATGTTATAATGTCTCAAGGTTTTTCCATATTAAGACAAGTAAGAGCCTGACAGTGGTCTCATGCCCTTAATCCCAGCCCTCGGGAGGCAGAGGCAGGCGGGTTTCTGAGTTCGAGGCCAGCCTGGTCTACAGAGTGAGTTCCAGGGCAGCCAGGGCTACACAGAGAAACCCTGTCTCGAAAAACAAAAAAACAAACAAACAAAAAAGACAAGTACTTATGAAAAAAAAAGATACTAATTCAAAACAGTAACTTTGTGCAAGTTAAACGTATTTTTTGTCCCTTTTGGCCATGTTGTAGAAAACATTTAATCTCAGTTTGGAGGTTTCTACTCTGGTTTGATCATTCAGTTCCCAGATAAAAGACACACAACCTTTATATTTATAATATGTCTTTATAGCATTAGAGCCGGGCAGATATCTACCCTCTAAGCTATTAGAATTTACTTCTCCATCAATAGCCCTGAGTTGTAACTTGCCATGTTCCATCTGGGCAGCTCTTTAACTCCCATTGGCCAGCCCTCATGGCCATGTTTTCATGAGTCCTGCCCCATGTCATCTCGTCCTCTCTCCATCTCTCCCTTTCTAGTGGTCTCAGACCCCAAGCCTGGGAACCCAAAAACTCCACCTACCTTTTCTTCTGCCCAGCTATGGGCTAGAGGCATCTTTATTCAGAGATAACTTAAGGGGCGAGATGACATGGCATCACTTGGGTCTACATGCAGACTCTCTCATCCCTGGGAGCAACGAGGCCTTGGGGGCCAATATTTACCATTAAAATACATAGCAAAAGACCAAGCCTCGACAGTCCCCCTTATTTGTCTAAAAAGATTGTTTCTTTCTTTTATAATGTTAGCATATAGTAGGAACTATTATGAAATAGTTATAAAAATTATTAGGCATGTGTTAACATTCAAAAAGTTCAATCTGTTTGTGTTTTGGCAGTTTAGAAGAAAGTATTTTATTATCTATTCTATCTTGGTGAGTTTAGAGTTCTGTATCTACATCAATTTCTATTTTAATTTCTATCCTAATTTGTAATATGAACTTAAAAATATCTTCCTAAACCCAGAACACCTTTTTAAATGCTAAACAACTTAAGTTTAACTGTGAGACTCTAGCTGTCTAGTCTTCAGCCCCACTAGGGACCTGAGAAGGATAAATACTATCTGAGTATGTAGGATGCATAGGGATGCAGCTTCCAAACATTATAGAAATGACAGAGACAGCTGACTGCCTGGACAGTCCCCAGTTTCCTTCATAATGTTGGAGCACCTATCTCCAGCCTTCTGGCCCAGAATATCTGACCGACTTTATGTGAATCAGGAATTGTGAAGGATTTGTTTATCCTGTCTTGGCAGAACTTAACAGTAAACTACCCTGCATCCATTTGTCCTTTTTGAATGGCATTTTGTCTGCAGATGAATTTAGGGCATTTTCTTTGCCCAGTGGCTAGCTTATCACAATTGAAGTAAGTCCGTATGGAGGTTTTTGATACTTGTCGTCTTCTTCGAGTCAAATAGGATTCTGTCGGGAGTTGACTTGTCTCAATGTCAAAAAAGATCTTAAATTAATAAAATTATGTTTAAATGTCATTTCTGTGAGTCTCTGAGATTTTTGAAGACTATCTACTCATAACATATCTAAACGAGCAGACATCACCTGTCTTTAGCTACCTATTATCTGAACAACCCAGGATGTATATCTCTGTGATATCTAATATCTAACTAATACCTAAAATCTAACGTGACTTGAGTTTTATTGACTATTAACTTGCATTATTTAATTAGCCTAAACAGCAGCTATTAAAAGAACGAGAACTAAACCTTGTATATTTAAATGAGTTGCATAGGCACAAAGCCTATCTAAGAGTTGAAACATACATACATTATGTTGTAACAAAATTAATCTTTTTTCTTTTTTTTAAGATTTATTTATTATTATATCTAAGTACACTGTAACCATCTTCAGACACTCCAGAAGAGGGCGTCAGATCTCATTACAGATGGTTGTGAGCCACCCTGTGGTTGCTGGGATTTGAACTCAGGACCTTTGGGAGAGCAGTCAGTGCTCTTAACCGCTGAGCCATCTCACCAGCCCAAAATTAATCTTAAATTTGTATCAATATACAAGGATTTATACTAATGAAAACCTTAAATCTGTATCAATACATAAAATTCTGTACCAATGTAACAAAATATAACCTTAATTCTGCATCAAAATATAAAGATCTCTACCAGGGTAAGATTATGGCCATAATGTACTTTTTGGTTTAAAACTAGATTCAATAATCTACCTCTTTTTGCCTAATTTCTTATATTTCTGTATCCCCCCTTTTCTCAACCCACTTCCCTCTATCTAAGAGAGAAAGGATAGAGAAGAGAAAAGGAAAAATAGAAATCCCTGAGTCTAAGCTTCCTATTTCATTTCCTCTCTGTCCATGATTAGAATTATTTGTAATCACCCCCTAAAATGACAATATATCTATAACTCACAAAATGACTAAAACCATCAAACCCAAGTGAAAGGATTCGGATGATGGTCTTCTTATAATTGCTTCCTGCTGAATTGGAGCTAAGAGATCCTGTTTGGGAGCCCAAAAGGAAATTGAAAAAAAAAAAAAGTTTTAGTCAAAAGAAAGCTAGTTTGCACCGTTTATTGTCCAGTCTCTGTCGAGAAAGTTCAGGACTTAACTGAAGTCCTGACTGGAACGGTCTGAAAGGCTGGATGAACCGAGGTCATCTGGGATTCGCAGTCCTTTCTGAAGTTGTTGTAGAAGCAAGTCTCTGGAAACAACATCAGTCTGAGGCAGCCTTGATCAGGCAGCGAGAATGGCAGGTCTCAGCATCTCAGCACCAAGGGTGGACCCTGCCAGGGCTGCCCTCCTGGCTTTCTGTTCTGTAATATACAAACATTATAAACAATATATAGTTCTGTAAAGACATTTGTATGGAATGTGCAGGATACACAGATCAATTAAGGATTTGAGCAGGCAAAAGACAACTGTCTTTAGAAGTTAGTTTGATCATATAATCAAACTATAATATAAATCTCCACTCATGCCATATGAAAGGATGGTATGTAATAACAAGTCAGGAGAATTCTGTAGCCAACAAAATTTATTGGCTATGTAAGCTACAGTTCTGATGGGGGACCTATATGTGTACCTGTTAATTCCAGAGTTGTTTCAATAAAGGGTTTGGTCCTTTTGATTTTCTCCTGTCTCCAGCCAGATCTTCAGGGGTCTCCCTGTATCACATCTGATCCTTAGTACTTTGGAAGGAGTCCACAGCCTTTTATTCTTCCCTGTTAACACAAACCTGGAACCTTTCTTCCAAAATACCATGTCCTTGGTCCAGCAGTCTGAAATCATTAAAAGTATAAAGATTGATTCAATCCAATATCCTCATTTTTATTAGATCTGCTCTATTTTGAGCTCTCTCATAGAGATTTTGTAATACTATCACAATCCTAGAACTTACAACATCTTCATTTTAATAATCAAAATAATTTAAAACTATTAGTATTAGTATTATTTATTAAGACAGGGTTTCTCTGTGTGGCCTGGGCTGACCTGGATTTGTTCTGTAGATGAGACTGGCCAAAAACTCATGAAGACCCTATCTTCTCTGCTTTTGTCTCCCAAGTATTGAGATCAAAAGCATTAAGTAGGAGAGAAAGGTTAGAGGGGAGAGGGGGCATAGACCTCTCTCTACATGCTACTTCCTGCTGAATCGGGACCTCTGATCTTCGCATCAGGATATCCATCATCTAGCAAACCTGTAACAATAAACACAGCAGCAAGGCAAGCCAGCAGCAACAGGGGGAAGAGCAGCTGCCACCAGACCCCTTGGGCGCTCCCATTTAAAACTCCTCTCAGGAGTTCCCAGAATTAAACTATCTGCAACTGGCACAGATCAGGCCTCTGTCTGAGCACAAGACACACTATAGCTAACTGCTATGGACAATCTGAAGCAGCCCCACATCCCACACCTGGGATTAAAACAAAAACATATTCACATAACATAACTGGACTTTTAACGAAACCCAAATTCTCACTCCAGCACTGGGAACTCCTTTGTGGTATTACACTATAAAGAAGAACCGAGTGCTCTGCGAAGTAGGATGAGGGTACTAATGGAAATGTGTTGATGGAAAGGATGGAGCAGAAGAGAACTTACAGTGCTGGAGTAAGGTCCTTGAATAAACCAGAGGACCTAAGATCTAAAGCACAACTGGTAAAGGTGGCCTTGGACTGGAGCCTAGGCCATCTATCCATGGTAACAGAGGAAGGTGCAGCATGTGAGCAAAAAAGAGAAAATTTCCCACATGATCCTGGGAGTGTGCTCCAAAAATTTATTTCTATTTTCACTTAAGTATGAGGCAATTGGAAGAACTTGGGAGGAGAGAAGTCTGAGGAAAGGGGAGAGGTTGTAAAAACAGACATTTCACGATGTAGGAAGTTGAATGGACCAGGAAAACTGTTTCAAGTCTGAACTCCAAACACAAAAATGCAACAGGTGCTGTATTTAATTATTCTCCTAGAGCCCCATGTCAAAACACATAACCAAGGCAACTTAGAAAGGAAAGCATTTAATTGGGGGCTTGCTTACAGCTTCTGAGAGTGAGTCCATGACCATCATGGCAGGGAACATGGAGGAAGGCAGGCAGGAATAGTGCTGGAGCAGTAATTGAGAGCATACAGCTATCTTGAGACCACAGACAAAGTAGAGACAGAACTGACTGAATGGAGGACCTTTGAAACCTCAAAGTCCACTCTTGGTGACACACCTCCTCCATCAAGGCCACACCTCCCAATCCTTCCCAAACAGTTCCACCAACTAGGGACCAGTCATTTAAATCTGTGAGCCTGTGGGGACCATGCTCATTCAAACCACAAGTGGTGCGTAGTCAGGTCAGTTCACAGGCTCTGTCCTTTATGCGTTGGCTAAGCAAACCTATTATCTTTCCTGGCAGTTCAATTCGCTTCCTTAGATCCAGTCAGCTTCCTTTTGTGAGAGAGCATGAGCTGTGGGGGGGTGCCGCTGAGTCATTTCATTTGCCGCAGGGAAGCTAGCACTAAGGTTTTAGAGTCCTCTGTACAGGAATTAACTGAGTAGTTCACAGAACAGTAGTTCAGTGACCTGCTGAGCTGGCTGTTTGTTCTCTCTGGGTTGTTAGCACATTCCTTCATCATCATCCCTCGGCTTCACTTTACCAATGCAGCTATTTCTCTAAGAAGACTCCTGTGGTCACCTGTGAGGTACATTTTAAACTTTTCCCTGAAGAAGAACAAAAACAAAAAAACAACTGACACCTTTCTTGGTCTTTTTCTGTTTGTTTGTTTGTTTGTTTGGTTGGTTGGTTGGTTTTTCGAGACAGGGTTTCTCCGTGTAGCCCTGGCTGGCCTGGAACTCACTCTGTAGACCAGGCTGGCCTCAAACTCAGAAAACTCACCTGCCTCTGCCTCCCAAGTGCTGGGATTAAAGGCGTGTGCCGCCACTGCCCGGTGATCTTTTTCTTTCAGAACTTTCTGCGTTTAAAATTTCCCTCAGTTACAACCAGGGTTCTGTCTTCCCCTCTGGAGGACCAGCCCCAGCGTTCCAAACAAAAGGCAAAAAGTTGTTCCAATATCCTGCCGAGTCCTGAGAGAATTAAAAGTAGATGAATGAACAAAGTTGAGACCATATGTTGAACTACTGAGCTGAGATTCATTGAGTAATAGACCCCAGATTTTTAAAAACAAACCAATAAAAAAACCCATCTCTTGTGCTGAGTATAGTGCTTTTAATCTCAGCACCCAGGAGGCAGAGGCAGGTATATCTATGTGAGTTCAAGGCCAGTCAAATCTACTGGAGAGTTCCAGATCAGCCAGGGTCAAATAGTGAGACCCTGTCTCAAAACAAAACAAAGCCCTCCTGAGTCAGCTACGAAGCAGAAATCTACATCCTAGCACCTGAGAGAGGGGGAGGGGAAGAGAAATGTGCACTGGAAGCTAGCCTGGGATACACAGTACAAAACACTCTCAAAACAAACCAAACAAAACTTACATGTGGGATGCTGAGCTAACCTGGGCTACACAGTACAAAACACTCTCAAAACAAACCAAGTAAAACGTTCACATGTTGGGACGCTGAGCTGTGTCTAATCATATAACAGATAACTGAGGTAATGTCCTTTTCTGAAGTCTAAGGATACGGTCGGAGAAGAGATCAGATACATTTTCCACAGGACATGAAGAGAACTTAGCAGTTACCTACATATAGCTCCAGGCCTGGCTCACTGTGGGATAGAGAACACATGTGTTCCTGCCTTTGTCACCTTCTGACCACATCTGTGGTATTGTGTGCCATTCTGAAGCTGTCTCTAGGAAACGTTGAGAAGACTCCAGTATTAGGAGAAACAAACATACCACAGAAAGATCGGCCACAAGAATGCGAGTTTTAGCTGCAAGACGAATCATACATCTGAGGTGAGAAGACCAGGATCCTTCGGTGGGACCAGAGAGGCAAACTTGTGCCACCCTTGTAATTTCCTATCAAAATCATCTCAGGCCTATAATCCCAGGACTCAGGAGGCAGGGCAGGTGCTCCTATGTGCAGTTGAGGACAGTTTGGACTTCAGCAAAAGGTACAAATGAGACCCTGTTTCAAAATGATTAATTAAAAATATGAATAATAGAGACTGGAGAGATGGCTCAGTGGTTAAGAACTCCAACTGCTCTTCCAAAGGCCCTGAGTTCAATTCCCAGCAACCACATGGTGGCTCACAACCATCTGTAATGGGATTCAATGTCCTCTTCTGGTGTGTCTGAAGATAACTACAGTGTACTCACATTCATAAAATAAATAAATAAAATATTTAAAACCAAACAAATATGCTTAATAGAAATAACCTTTTTAATGTGAAAGCTACCCTCATATTTATGGAGTGATTCCGACAGATGTGTTGACGTGGTGCCGGGTGACAGAGGAGCGGAAGTTTCTGCTGACACACTGCATCCTTCCACGGGTCTGCAGCAGAGAATGGATTCCTGCATGTTTTGAACAAGCTCCCTGGCACAGTGGAGTCGGTGGTAAGCTCTGTCCATGTTGAGCCTCCCATCCTAAGAAATGGGTGTCTCCTACACCGACTCCACTCTTCAGGCGTGAGCTCATTTTCTCCAGTTGGTAAAGACAGAGCTTCGAAACCCTTCCCAAAGAAGCCTCTAAGTCTTTCATGAACAGCATGTGGTGACTCTGCACCCCAGAGGGACTGCGGGGCGAGGAGGCTGTGTGTGGTGACTCTACACCCCAGACGGACTGCAGGATGAGGAAACTGTGACCACCCTTCACAATTGATGGGCCAGGGCTGCTGCTACTGTCCCCTTTCTGAAAGACAGATCCTGTGTTTGCAGAGATGGAGGAGTCAAGTCAGCAGCATTTGCCTTTTTGCTTTATATAGCTTTATGGGCAGATACAGAGAGGCCTTCCCTCCCAACTGAGGCAAATTTAAATACATATCCCTGTGGCTTTATAAGTTTAAATCACAATTAAGAGAGTCAGGATGCCCTCTCTGTTTGCTAGACACCCCAAGGAGTCTGCTCAAGGCCTTGGATGCAGGGGTGAGACAGATCCTCCCTTCACCCACTACATCCTACAGCACGTTGCCGTCCTCAGATTGCTATTCCCATTTTTCTTCTGCATGATGGAATCTCTGATTCCTAGCTAGACTTTTGATTAGGAAAGAAAGGAAGAAGGGAAGAAAGAAAGGAAGAGAGAAAGGAAGAAAGAAAGAAAGAAAGAAAGAAAGAAAGAAAGAAAGAAAGAAAGAAAGGAAGGAAGAAAGAAAGAAAGAAAGAAAGAAGAGAAAGGAAAGAAGAAAGAAAAGAAAGGAAGGAAGAGAGAAAGGAAGAAAGAAAAGAAAGGAAGGAAGAAGAAAGGGAGAAAGAAAGAAAGAGAGAAAGAAAGAAAGAAAGAAAGGAAGAAAGGAAGAGAGGAAGGAAGAAAGAAAGAGAGAGAGAGAGAGAGAGAGAGAGAGAGAGAGAGAGAGAGAGAGGAGACAAGACTATGTCCTAATTGCTTTTATTTTCCCAATTCTTCTTCAAAGACCTGGTAATGGTGGGAGACATAAGAAATATATTATTATTATTATAGTCTGCTTTTTGTACTTGGTAAAACACTGATCAAAAACAACTTGGGGAAGAATCTGTATTTAGCTTATAGATTAGAGTCCGTAATTGAGGGAAGCCAAAGCAGCAAGCTCAACGCACTAACTTACGCAGAGACGGCCAAGGACAGCTTCTTCCTGGTTGCTCTCCTGGCCTGCTCAGCTAGCTTTTTTACATAGTCCACCTGCTACATCACTATAGCATCACCCATGGTACATGGGCCGCCTACGCCAGTTGAATCCAGAAAACACCGCCACAGACATCTCCATAGGCCTGTCTGATGGAGGTAATTTCTCAGATGAGATTCTCTTGTCCTGAGGGGTAGAGAAATGGCTCAGTGGTTAAGGGCACTGACTTAACCACTTAATGATGACCCAGGTTCAAATCCCAGCACCCACATGGCAACCTCACAATTGTCTGTACACTCCAAGACCAAACACTCTTATATACATGTAGGCAAAACAGCAATGCACATAAATAAAAGTAGATGTATTTTTAAAAAAAGAGAGATTCCCTCTTCCTGAGTATGTGTAGGGTTGGGTCAAGTTGACAAAATCTGCCCAACGCAATTACATAGTAAACAATGTGACATAAGCGTTTTATTGAAGCAGTGTATAGGAAGGAGACACTGTGGTACAAGAGCTGGAAGCGTGATCCGATTGTAGCATAGGCGTTGTGTTGGGGGAAGAGGCTCCTCCGGGCTGTGAGGAACCAGACTACCTCAAATCTCCCCGCCTATCGGGAGTAAGAGGAGCTGAAGGACTTCCAGTCAGAGAAAGGTCAGCTTCTGTTGTGAGTGGAAATGATGGGACCACGGTAGTTCTTCTGTCCACTGGCCGCTTCCTCTGATAGAACCAAAAACCAAGACAGAAATGCACTTATAAAAAATAACATATAAAAATCACACAGCTAGCATATGTATACATAAAAGTGACATGGCTATTTTGTGTAATAATGCTTTTTAAGTGATATGGGTAAGGTGGGAAGGATTTCTAAACAAGACCATATTCTTTTACGTTTCGCCCTCTTCTTACCAACTTCTACTTCTTCACAGGTGTGGGGTAATTAAATCTGTGTTTTATTTCTGTGTGTGTGCACGCTGCTGTCAGAAGAGGCCACTAGGTGTCCTCCTCCCTTTCTCTCCGCCCCTCTCCTTTCAGACAGGGATCTTTCCTAGCGATCAAGTCATCCTCCTTCCTGTCCACCCACCTAGGAGCTCAGGCTCCAGGTCTGTGGGGACACCCTGCTTGTCAGGTAGGAGCTGGGACCAAAATCTGGTTCCTCATAGTTGTGGTCAGAAGAAGGCATCTGATCTTCTGGAATTGGAGCTATGGATGGTCATGATGGCTCATGTAGGTGCTGGGAACTGAACCTGGATCCTCACTCAGGAAGAGCAGCAAGGGGTCTCAACTGCCGGGTCAATTCTCCAGGTAGGTCCCAAACAAGAACTTTGAAAACATAGTTTTAAAGTTGTTTTTTTTTTTTTAATTATAGTTATGCGATTGAAAACAAGTGTTCTCTTTCTTAAAAAAAAAAAAAAATCCTCAGATATTTTGACAGATAAAGTAAATGAAAACTGCCTTTAGCATTTTCAAGAGATGGTACGGTAGTTCTTTTTTTTAGGGGTGAGTGTTTTAGTTGCTAAATGATGGTTTAGGGCTTTATGAAACAGAAGCTATGAGTTGGCAGAGTGTCCAAAGCCATCAGATCCTTCTAGTCCCTGCCTTCCCCTTTGTCTCCCCAAGTCTTCATCCTCTCTGAGCATCAGAGAATAAAACAGAAAATAAAAACTTACACAGATTTTTAAGAATTCACAGAACCTCTGGCATTGCTGCAAGAAAAGGAAAGGAGCAGTTACAGCTCAGCTGATTGTTAGCAACTCTAAGTTTAAGTGTGTTTTTCTTTTGTTTTGTTTTTCAAGACAGGATTTCCTAGTGTAGCCCTGACTATCCTGAAACTCACTCTGTAGACCGGGCCAGCCCTGAACTCACAGAGATCTGCTTGCCTCCGCCCCCGCCCCGCCCCCGCCCCGCTCCCGCCCCGCCCCCGCGCCTGCCCCTGCCTTGAGTGCTGGGTGCACCACCACCGCCCGGCTAAGTGTACTTTCCAATGTTCTGAAGAAAGCTCTTTTAAGAAAACATTTACACAGATTGCTTCAGGGTCATCATATGGAAGTGGAGGGGGCTAGGGGTAGGCTGAGTAGTGACACACACTTGTCTCTGCTCTTCTATTTCAAGAATGAAAGAAGAAGCCATTGGATAGCTGTCTGAGCACAGCAAGCATCTTTAGGAACATTTGAAGCATCAGGAGAATGCCAAAAGGCCACAACCTATAGGTTAAAATCTGAGTCAAAGACAACAGCTAAAAATAAATACAAAGGTGGCTGCCAGATTTCTTGACAAAAAAGGGGGAAAAAAAGAAAGAACTTTACTGATTGACATATAATACTCTAAAGGGGACAGATTACATGCAACTTCGAGAGGGATTTGAATATCATAACAGATGTATCTAAGAAACCTAGAGTGTGAGGCATGAGTGTCTGAGAGGAAAACACTGGTAGACATTAAAGATGTGAAACAAAACAATTGGCTAATTTCTGACTAATTAGTTACTTGACTTCTGTTTATTTATTTAGTGTATGTGTATGACAGTGTGTGCGTGTGTGCGCTCGTGTTTAACAGTGTTTGTGTGATCTTTTTCTCTAAATCATATCTTTCTAAAGAGGAAAGGAAGTGATTTAGGAGGAGGGGGAGGGGAGGGGACTTTACCTTCCAGTTGAAGAAAGGACAGTAGAGGACAATCCTGCCAGGGAACCTTGATACCTGTGAAAATGGAAAACACAACCACAGCGTCTTATCAAGAAGAATAAGAAGTAATCCTCTCGCCTGGCAGTGGTGGCACACGCCTTTAATCCCAGCACTTGGGAGGCAGAGGCAGGTGGATTTCTGAG
>JADRCD010235754.1:0-11153 GCA_019843815.1 Montemys delectorum
GCTGGTGAAGGTTTTACTACGGTCATCTCCTTCTAGGTGGTTTTAATTTACCACATGATTGTTGGGAATCTAGAAAAACAGAGCAGCCAGTGTTCTTAACCCCGGAGCCATCTCTCTAGCCCAGGTACCTTTGTCAAATGACCTTGGCTGTTCCTTACTGATAATGGGACTTTAGATCCTGTCCTTTTTCTCAGCTCTGTTCTTCCTGATGATTCTGTGATGTCTAGTCTATCCTTCCAAGAAGTTCTTCTGAATGTGTAATTTAGAATTGATTCCTGCTGCATGCAATTAGGAGAGCTTACTGGACCGAATAACAGCAGGTTCTGTATGTTACCATCTGCCTATCCTTATTTGACCTACTCTGCAAGGAGTAATCTCCATTCTAGCTCTTGAATGGCACCCTCCCAGGCTAATTCATTTCTGCAATGATTTTTGAGCTCTCTGAGTGTGTGTGGCCTTACAACTCACATTTTGTCACATGATAACTGATAATTAAGAAAATACTGAATTAAATTAATTTATTTCAAATTTCGAATTTCATCAAAAGTTCCTCAAGGGCAGGCTTACTCTCTACCCTTTCTCCTCTTCCTCTCTCTGGTACAACTTTGTATGAAACTGAGCGCAGCAAAAACTAGGACAGAAAATGCCTGCTTTAAAGAGCAGAGGGAGAGGGGAGGGGATAGGGAGTTTTTGGAGGGGAAACCAGGAAAGGTGATAACATTTGAAATGTAAATAAATAAAATATCTAATAATAGTAAAAAAAACCTTTTCCCCTTAAAAAAAAAAAATAAAACAGGAGTCCAGTGCTTTGTGGATTAACAAACAGGTGTATTAAAGCTGATGTTGTCCTGTGCTGGAATTGTCATTGTTTGTGTTTATACCTGAATAAAGGCTCTAAAACGAGCAGATAGGATTGAGAATACAGTCTAGAACTAACAGCCTTGGAGTTTGACCTTGGAAAATGTTCCCTGGGTTAGCTGTATGAGCAAGCCAGCTTTATATTCTCATTAGTCAGTGAGCAAAACAAAAAAAAATGAACAAATAAAACAAACGAAGAGACCCTTTCTTCTAAGTCTATTGCAAGCTAATACACGCTTTACTTTTCCTACAGCTGAGCAAGCTCTGGGATGAACCAGTATAGAGGGAGGATCTGGCAGATACTGCCTGGGTTATTTTCATTGTGAACAAAGGAATTAGACAGAGCTCTTCTTCATGCCACTTGCAACTCTCAAACAGGAGCAAGAAGCTTCAGGGAGACTGATAATAGACTCTTACTGTTCATGTAGGATGCCTGTCATCCCTGGGCACGTGCTATGTTTTGGAAATTCTTTACTTTCCACTCGTGGTGGGCAATCTCTCAGCACCGTGATAAATTCTCACTCCCCAGAGGAAATTATCTTAGTTCATAGTTTCGGAGGTTTCCGTCATGGTTGTCTAGCTCTGTTTACTTCAGGCCTGTTGTAAGACAGAACTTCATTGTGCATTGTGCATGGTGGAGGAAAGCTGAGTGTCTCATGGTAGTTAGGAAGAAGGGACTCAGAAGTTTCCAGGGGAAAACATCCCTCAAGAGCAGTTTCCCAATGACCTACTTTCTCCAACTAGGCTCCCCAAATTTCTACCACTTCCCATTAGGCACTGAAGCTACAAATCTGTGCATGGAGTGATCCATGCATGAGGTCAGAGCTCTCACAATCTAGTAGATCCTCAAATGTACCACTTGGAATTACTGCTATCCAGGGCATTGTGGCTTTAATCTCAGACCTTTTGGGAAAACATCGGAAATCCAAACCATAACATCCAGGAAAGTTGAAAACACCAAAATTCTAATTGTTCAGAGGCTGGAGAGATGGCTCAGCAGTTAAGAGCACTGGTTTCTCATCCAGAAATTCATTCTGAGTTTAATTCCTAGTTATCACTTGGTGGCTCACCATCTGCAGTGGAATCGGATTCCCTCTTCTGGTGTGCATGAAAACAGAGCACTCATAATTATAAAGTAGATGAGTAAATCTTTAAAAAAAGTCTAATAGTTCTAAATGTTTTTGATCTGATGAGCCAGCCTCACCAGCAGTTACTTTAATGAGGTTCAGTTTACTGAACCTAGAGGATTTTTGTTTTTCTTCTCTACTTCAAACATTTTTGCCTATTCAAAGAGTTACTAATCCTCCACATTCCATTTTATTCTAGAAGTTTTATCATTTCATCTTTCTCATTTATGCCTGCTATGTTCTTCAAGTTAATATTTCCTTTTGTATGGAATGTGAGTCAATATGCATTTTTGTTGTTTTCATATGAGCATTGAATTGATCATATTCATTACTTTTCCTCCTATGGAATTCCTGTGGTCTCCTGGTCCATGCATGATAGTCATCTTCCAATCTCTCTATTCTGTTGCATTTG
The DNA here is from genome assembly GCA_019843815.1 of Montemys delectorum. Taxonomy (NCBI): domain Eukaryota; kingdom Metazoa; phylum Chordata; class Mammalia; order Rodentia; family Muridae; genus Montemys; species Montemys delectorum. The sequence goes on from JADRCD010235754.1 coordinate 2,398, forward strand.
CCTTTTTATTTACCATTTAACCAATATTACCCTGATTATTACAGTTATTTACTGTCCAGCTGTGCATGTTTTCAAGCTTTGTTGTGACCCAACTATCCAAAAAAATTCTAATAAACTCATTTTGGGGCCATACCTGACAGATCTACTTTTCTTGCTGCTGAGAATTATAGGAATTAAGTGTTCATTAAACCAAGTTTATATTTAATCAAGAACTCAAAATCATATAACTTTTGAAATGATTATTGGAATTTGATGAGTAAATCTAAAAGGATCTAATGAAAGAGATGCTGTCTTCTAAAAAAGCTTGTGGGTCATCACTGGTGGATAAATAAGGTTACATGTGTGTGTGTGTATGTGTGTGTGTGTGTGTATGTGTGTGTGGTATATGTACATTTGCATATGCTTTCAAATCCATTTTATTCAACTGTTGAGACTTAGAGAAGTTAGTTAGGGTGATTGACGTCACTCTCATATAGATGATAAAAGGGCTATACACCTAAAATAGTCTTATACATGGAGTGTTTGGAATGATCAATTACTGCTTCTTTATCGCTTCTACCTCTACAACCCTATGTATCTGATATAACACTACAAATCAATCAAACCAGGGAGTCAAGGTCAAGGGCCATACAAATCAATAGTTTAGTTGGTGGAAATCTTTCTAGCCAATTGGAATGGTTACTCATTTGCAGAGTTTGGTTAGGACTAATAGAAAGTGTAACCTGTCATGCACATTGGGGGAAAGAGTGAAGCCCTCTTAACAGTTATGTCTAAAATCAGTTAAAATCAGTTATTTTGAAAACATTCCAAAGGGCACTAACATTCTTTTACAAGCAGCAGGGACTGCTACAGGACAGAGGCCATGCAGTGGACAGTGCCATTTACTCTTGTTCCATGTGAACTTGTCAACTCAAGTTGTAGCTTGAACTATGTCATTTAAATCACAACGTATGACCATGATCATCAGACTCTCCAAAGTCAATTTCTTTTTTGACTCATTTGTTGAAAATCAGGGCTTTTGTTATCCCAAGTACTCTTACATGTTGCATGCACCTTGGAAGGAGCTGTGATGACTATGGCTATTGATGCCCCTGATGGGGAATGCAGGCATCCGTGGCTTCAGCATGCGAAGATCGATACCTTCCCTTACGCTGGTTTTGTTGACTCATAAGGACACCCTGTTCAGCTTCTCCTTCCTCTCTCTGCAGAACTGGGGGCTGGCACCTCACAGAAGCTCACATGGGATTTTATCTCAATCAGAGAGCCAAGAAATACTAATAACTTAATCTTGGGTGAAATGTGCTTTTTTTTGTTTCCTGTATATAATTGTCATATTTTTTGCTTATCCCCAACTGACAGTGTTTTAATTAAAAGTTAAGGTGAGAGAACATAGGGAAGTCTGTGGAGGAGCTCCCTTGCTTTTTATTTAATCCTGTTGTGTCAAACAATGCTCTAAGCCTTGTGGTAAGCAAGTAGAGAATTAGAAGTGAGAAAAAAAAAAAACAACCCAGAAACAAAGTGGGTTAAAACAATCCACAGAATAGCTTGCATATTCTTCAGTTTTAAGAAAAGACTTATAATTCATGAACAAAATTGGCCCTGTAAGACAGCTCAGCAGGAAAAGGTGCTTGTTACACAAACCTGCAACCTGAGTTTGAGCCCCAGAACCCAGATATAGGTGGAGTGACACTACTAAGTTACTTTCTGACCCCCCACATTCTGTACCACGACACATACACCACATACACATGCACATATGCACAATAGAGTAAAATGCTTTTTAAAAAGAAATGAAAGAAGACTTTTATTTATGACTCATATCTATCACAATGATATTGAAATTGAATATATACACGTACATATATATATATATACATATAAGTCATCACATGTAAATGTACATGTGCTTTTGAATCACAGACACTGCATGGTTCCTTGTTTAGATCATATGTGAATTCCAAATGTGAATGCAATTGAGTAAAACAAAAAGCACAAACAAATCCCATTAACAAGAGCTCAGTTCCACTAACTGCTCAGTCTGTCTTCCCCTAGAATCTGCATTCTGAAATCTGTTTCCTGACTGAGCGTCCTTACACACTGGTGTCTGCAGAAATACATCTGCGGAGAGTGGTTCCCTTTACTCTTCAGTGATGTGGGTCCCTCTCTTCAGTGCTACAGAAGAACACACTTCAGAATGGCTGGAGGAATCCATGCCCATCTCTGCCATCACAATGTACCCACTTTTGTCTGTGCCTTCCTGTGTCCCTAGTCCTTTTGACATTTTCCCAGATCCTTATTTACAAGGATAGAAAGAAACACAGAAGCCATGTGCATTCCTCCAGGACCATGTTTGGTGGAGTTTTGTACTTTTTTTTTTCTTTTTCATGCTACAGGGTCACTACAGCTTTCTTTAGAACAAAGTTTACTTTCCAAGGTTGGTTCAGTTCACAAATGATCTTTGAAAATAGACAGACACAAGGTAGGAGAAATAAGAGCTCTTTTGAGGATTTTCTCAGTTATCTGATATGTTGCCACTTAAGGCTTCCCTGGGCTTGACCACCCTCTGTGTTGGACAGCTTATTATTTGCAAGGACTCATGCTTTTGACATTTCCTTATGCTGGTGACAGTTCAGATACTTGATCTTGCTAGCCAACAAGAGAAATTCTTTCTTTATTTCTTTTTTTTTTTATTTTGAAAAAATTTGGCAATAAAAAGAAAGGAGGTAAGGTTTACAGAATGAGTTTTGTGTTTGGCCTTCACAAATTCTATTTTATTTTTAAAAATTAAAATTGTAGTTGTTTATTATTATTATTATTATTATTATTATTATTATTATTACTGGAATGGGTGTTTTGCCTGCATATATGTTTATGCACCATGTGTGTGCAGTGCCCTCAGGATCCAGAAGGGGGCACTGCATCCCCTGGGACTGGAGTCACTGATAATTATATACCACCATCTGGGCACTGGGAATTAAGCCCAGGTCCTCTGGCTGGAAGAACAGCCAGAGCTCCAGTCTCTTTACAAATTTTAAATGCTTATAAATTGGCCGTACAGAAGGCGTCCTTAAATCTTTGTATTACCCAGGGATATAGAGTTGAGATGGCCATGTGGATTTCCTTTAAATTGAATGTTTCCTTTGGAGCAGAAATCTCCAAATTGTAGTCATCAAAGAGTTCGTTGAAGGAGATGAGGATGTGTAAAAGGGCTATGTGGTGGCAGAGCTGAGTAGAGGAACTTTGTGTTGGGTTCTTGGTACCTTGTTTCTGAGTTGCCAGTGTACTGGTTGTTTGTCTGTTTGTTGTAGATTGATTTTATGGTCTGGTCTTCCCTACTGTGCACTCTTTAGTTTTTCATGATTCTTTTTGATTCTGGATTCTGGACAAGATTTGCAAATGGAAGTGTGGGCACAGAGCTAGAAGCTAGAAAGAGGGAGAAACCAAATGATACTCTTTTTTTTTTTCCCCTCTGATTTGGGACTTGTCTTTGCTACCAAGTACATTAGCTTCATAGTTAAGTTTCTGTTGATTCTGATGCTGTGTCTATAGTTTCAATCTGGGGACTTCAGCTCACTGGTCCTTTATTTCCAGGCAAGTTCCTACTGTTGTTGATGTCTGGCTTGGTTGACCATCTCCTATTGGGTTTCAGCCCCTTCATTACTCAACCAAATAATTTCTTGTGCTAATTTCCCCTAGACACACTTTTTTTTCCCATTTTCTAGTTGGACCACTTGAGCACACTACTTGTTGACTGAGCTCTGCCTGTCAACATCAGATCCTTTACTCACATTGAAGCATTTGTAAGTAATGCCTAGTGACTTCTAAAACACATTTATTTCTCAAATACAAAATATGTAAGGAGCATAGCATTTGGGTTATAATTCTACTGGGCTGTAGAGGTAGTTTGGTGCTTAAGAGAACTTGTTGCTCTTGCATAAAGTTCAGTTGTTCAATTCCCAGCATACACATGATGGTTCTCAATGATCTATAACTCTAGTTACAGATCTAATGCCTTCTTTTGACCTTTGCACAAATGTTGCTTACCTACATATATGCAGGCCAAACACACATAAAATAAAATAATATGTCTAATAAAAACAAAAAATTATTAAGTAGATAAACACCTAACTCCTAGCTTTCTTAGATGAAAAATGTAAAAATTACCATTAAGAATTGTATAAGTTAGAAAGAAATTTTTAAAAGAGTTAACCAAAATAATGATATTTCTCCCTAGACTAGATATTGAATGCCACAAACTTTAGGCCCCTTTGCTTTTACTCAGTGGCAGTATTTATTGCCTTAATCCCAATAGGTCATAACTAAATTTAAGATGAAATTTGGAACAGAGACCCTGTAAGCCTATTTCAGTTCAATATATAAGCTTACTCTAACATCAGCTTTTTTCTTCTTGGAGGTGGGGTAATTATAGGTTACTCTTCTCTGACTAATAGGTGGACACCTAATTCTGGTGAGAAGTACTTGAGAGAAGACACTGGAAGAACTTCTACCTTGAGAAGCTGTAAATGACCATTGTTATCTAAATCCTGGGAAGGACACTGGCAGTGTAAGATGGGCTCCTCAATGTCTCAGAACACCTAACAACTGGTTTTGCCATACTAATAACATTGGAATACCCAAACTCTGCTTTTTCTATTTTAATAACATCAAAATTATTTCCAAATTTTGTGGAAAATCCAGAATCCTGAACTTTCCTCACTGGTATACATATTCTGGATAGTGCTAAGAATTTCTGGCTTCACAAATTCCTTGGTGTTGTAGATGACAATGAATCAGGGAAACACACCACCACCACCACCACCACCACCACCACCACCACCACCACCACCACCATCACTGCAACAACAAGAAGAACAAAATAACAGGAATTACAGACACCACTTGTGATATCTCTCAATATCAATGGTCTTAATACCCCAATAAAAAGATATAGATGCACAGAATGGATATGAAAACCGGGCCCATCTTTCTGCTGCATCCAAGAAACATATTATAGCATTAAGGATAGAGATGCAGGGATGGTTCAACGTATGAAAATCAGTCAATGTAACCTACCATATAAACAAACTGAAAGACAAAAACCACTTGATTATATCATTAGATGCAGAAAAGACCTTTGATAAAAATCAACACCTCTTCATGATAAAAGTCCTGGAGAGATAAGGGATACAAGGGACATACCTCAGCATAATAAAGGCAGTTTACAGCATGCTTATAGCCAACATCAAGTTAAATGGAGAGACACTCAAAGCAATTCCACTAAAATAAGGAAAAGACAAGGTTATCCACTCTCTCTGCACCTATTCAATATAATAATACTTGAAGTCTTAGCTAAACCAATAAGGAAGGCAAAGGAAGAAGACCAAAGGGTTACACATAGGAAAAGAAGAAGTCAAAAGTATCACTATTCACAGATGATATGATAGTACACATAAGTGACCCTAAAATTCCACCGAGAAATCCCTACAGCTGATAAACACTTTCAGCAAAGTGACTAGACACAAAATTAACTCACAAAAGTCAGTAAGGCTCCTCTATACAAAGGGTCTGAGAAGGAAGTCAGGGAAACCACACCTATACAGAGCCTTTAACCCCACATTCGATCATCTTTGGTACAGGAAGGTATTCTGCATGCTATCAAAAGACAAACACCCAGCCATAGATGTGATATCTCTATCAAATCTCTCCATTCAGGTCTCAGGAAACCTTTTGCAGAAAAGGAGGGGGAGGAGGAGGAGGAGACAGAAAGAGTTCAAGAACCAGAGGGGATGGAGGACACCAAGAAAACAGGGTCCTCTAAATCCAGGGGATTGACACACGTGCGAACTCACAGAGACCGAAGCAGTGTGCACAGGGCACAAGGGTCTGCACCAGCTGGGTTTTGAAAGATGAAAAAGATGTGGATACACGCTCCCATCCACAATGCAGAAGTTGATAACCACTTGCAAATGAAAGTTTACTTTCGTCTGTGGGAGTCTCCCTGGGAAAACAAACTACTCTTGTAGGTAGGATGTTTTGAAAGTAGAAAATGGCCAGCAGAAGATGAACTCAACAGCAGCTTTGGATGCTTCTTGTCTTATGTCATGTCAGACCTCTTTCTTTTTGTTAATTCTATCTATTTTATTTACATGTATTTTTTCTCCCTTTTTACCTCACAGGTCCTTTGTGTAGATATTATGGCTTCCAGTTTACTGCTTTTATGGGATTCCTGAGTGTGTGAATGAGAGAGTCTGTTTCTCGTGCCTTCTCTTGGGCTCTTTTCTTTCTGTTTGTTTTGTCTAGTTCATATGTGTTGAGTTTTGTTTTATCTTATTATTATAATTTATTTTATTATTATCCCATAGAGGCATGTTAGCATCCTAGTGACAGAGAGAAAGTGGGTGGATCCAGATGTGAGGAGAAGTGGAAGGAGCTGGGAGGAGTAGAGGGAGAGGAACCCATAATCAGGATATATTATGTGAGAAAAATAATCTATTTTCAATAAAAGGGAAAAAAGAAAACTGAGAAAAAGATGACTAATATGTTTTTATAAAAATTTTCACAATTACGGTTGCTGACTTGGACTTGTGGGACTGCCATACATTTTTTAGGATAATGTTTATTCTAATTATTGGCCTTCTCATTATAATGACAAATATTTATTTCATTAATATATCCACCCATCTGTGCATGCTTCATCCATTGGTGCCAAGACAGTATTGAGATAAGGGTTAGAGGTGATGCAATCAGTATTCATTCATTTTAAAAGGGATGGAAAAGAGCAGGTGAGCCAAGGGCAGATGGGAGCCATTCCCAGGAAGGTGGCCATTGCTTCACAGTAAGTCACAACGACATAGCAGTTACTCATTCCATTAACTATTGTGGTTACAGGATTCTTTGAGATAGTTTATAAACAGTAAACATTTATAGGTAAGTTCTGGAGGCTTGAAGCTGGGCAGGGTAGCACATGCCTTTAATCCCAGCATTTGGGAGGCAGAGGCAGGCAGATTTCTGAGTTCAAGGCCAGCCTGGTCTACAGAGTGAGTTCCAGGACAACCAGGGCTACACAGAGAAACCTTGTCTCAAAAACAAAACAAAACAAAACAAACAAAACAACCCCCCCAAAACAACAAAAATAAATCCAGATCGAAGCAGCTGGTAGGTTTAGTGTGTAGTGAGGTCTGTTTTCATTTTTAATTATATGTATATGTGTCTGCACCTGTGTGTGGCTATGTCACTTGAGTGTGGGTACCTTCAGAGGCCAGAGAGGCCATAGAATCCCTAGAGCTGGAGGTGGAGGTCATTGTGAGCTGCTCCACATGGGTGCTGGAAACCAAACTTAAATCTTCTGCAACAGCAGCAAGTGCATTTAACCACTGAACCATCTCTCCAGCACCATAGCCCTTTTCTTAAAGTATTAAAACATTTCTTCATATAGGGATGTGTGTGTGTGTGTGTGTGTGTGTGTGTGCATGTGTGTGTGTGTGCGCATGTGTATGTGTGTGTATTCTACTTGCATGTGGGTGCCCATGGAAGCCAGAAGTATGCATTATGTCCTCTGGAGCCAGAGTTATATGCAATTGTAAACCACCTAATGTGGGTGCCTATGTGAGATAGAACACAGGGTCCTCTGCAAGAGCTGCAGGCACTCTTAACTGCTGAGTAATCTCTCCAGTCCCAGGACCTTTTCTTATAGAAAGCATATACCTTCTATAGGTGCCTCACTTGGTGGAATGAGCAAACAAGTCTCTTCGGGCTTCTTTTGGGGGAACTGATTCCATTTTGAGTGTTCCACTCCAACGGCCTGACCACATCTAAAAACTTCACTTTAAATAGAATTGTATTGGAGATAAACACAAAAATTTTCATGGGGTACATTTTTACAATAGCATTGGTATTGGGGCAATATTTTAACATTTCTCATGCAATATAAGGCTTTTTATACAAAAATATATTAAGTAATAGAATGTGATTTATCAGCTTAAAAAGGTCAGCTTTATCCCTAAGTTGTTAAGCATATTATTTTGAGTTAATGAAAAGGCCAACAAGTTTCTTAGGTGCATTTTTCCATTGATTAAAATGGTCCTGGGTTTTGCCCTTCATTTTATTTTCTTAATTTGGTGACTCACAATGGATTTTCAAGTAATGAATCTTGTTTATTTAGAAGAAATGTGATTTGAATGTAATATCTTTTCTTACATATTAATGAGTTTTATTATTTCCAGAATTTTTTTTATCAGTATTCATAAAATATAGATTTTTTCATCAAGTTTATATATTAAGCTAATGGCGGTATAATAGATTTTCCTGTTATTTTCTTTTCTGTGAAAGATGTTATAGAAGACTAAGGTTAGTTTTTTTCCTTCCTACTACTTTGAAGAATTCACCAGATAAGACAATACCTGAGTTGGAATATTGATTTGGAGATTCTATTAAATTTTATTTAATAATAAGTTTAAATTTCAAAGTAGCTAAATCTTATTACTTAAAATTTTTTTCATTTCATCAAATACTTCAAATGAGCATAATGGTAGTAACTAGCTTTTAAAGCAGCTTTACAAGGCATCACTGGCATGAATTATGTATGCAGAATAATTGGTTGCACCTCTACATTCTCATATATATATATCCCTGTGATCACAATCAGCATCACCATGACATCCCTGTGATAACAATCAACTTCACCATGACATCTCTGTGGTCACAATCACTATGACATCCCTGTGGTCACAATCACCATGACATCCCTGTGGTCACAA
>JADRCD010235754.1:11751-28788 GCA_019843815.1 Montemys delectorum
ACTCTGTCTTACTCCTCTTTGCATACTTAACACAGTGCTTTCCCGTTCTATCTACTTTCTTGCAAATAACATGATTTCATTCTTCTTTAAGGTGGAGTAATACTCTCTTGTGTATCCATACTACATTTTAAATAATCTTTACTGACGTGTAATTAGTATACAGAAACTAAGCATGATCTATAGGACAGTGTATTTGGAATTAATTTATTTATCTTTATCATTTAAGTAGTGTTTTGCTGCTGTGAATATTTATTACTATGAGCACAGCAACTCTTATAGAAGAGATCATTTAATTGGGGCTGGCTTACAATTCAGAGGTTCAGTCCATTATCATCATAGTACGCAACATGATGGCTTGCAGGCAGACATGGTGCAGGAGAAGAAGTTGAGAGTTCTACATCTGGACCCCCAGGCAGCAGGAAAAGAGAGTGATACTTGGTGTGGTTTGAGCTTCTGAAATGTCAAATCCCACTCCCTGTGACTAAAACAATCCTAAAGAACCATATCACCAACCTGACTTCAGATTATACTACAGAACTATCATAATAAAAATAGCATGGTATCGGCATAACAGATACAGTGATCAATGGAATAGAATTGAAGACTCAGACATAAATCTACACACCTATAATGAAGAAGCCAGAAATACACACTGGGAACAAGCATCTTCAATAAGTAGTGTTGGTTAAATGGGATGGATGCATATTTATCCAGAATTCAAACAGAGCCATACTTAGCACCCTGTACAAAACTCAACTCCAAATGGCTCAAAGACCTCAACATAAAACCAGATATTCTGAACCTAATAGAAGAGAAAGCAGGGGGTGCTCTTTAACTCATTGGTACAGGGAAAGACTTTCTGAAAAGAACACCATTGGCAGAGGAAATTTATTTTTAAATTGTTGAAACTCATGGCTGGTTGAGTTTCGCTAAAACAGGCTATATTATAAATTGTAACAATTTTCCTTTTTCTATCACATAAAACTTCTACATTTCTCAGTAGCTATATAGTCCTTTTCCTCTGTTGTCCTATAATTGTGATGAGTGCCTTCTTAACATACCACGGCTTTCTTTTTCCATGTTGTTTCGTGGATGTGACCCTGTCTGTTGGTCACAGTGGCTGGTGTGGTTATTATTATTTTCTTCTCAAGTGATGTTACCCAGTAGAACCATATTTGGACTCTTCAATAACATTTACCCCATTTCGTTCTTGATGCCACTCATGGAGCTGTAGTATTAGGGACAGACATCCCTGCTGCTCAAAGCTCTGTTAGCAAAATCCCCTTCCACATCCATCACAAACCAATATCAGGCTTCTCCCCTCTGGCTTCATTTGGCATGAGAAATTTATAAACATAGCTGCTGTCTGAGGTCTGAATACCAGACAATGGATTATGTTTGAAGACCCCGATAGAATCACCAAAGCCAAATTTCATTTCTATTACAAAGCAAGTGTTGTCTGTTTAGGTTTATTATATACAATTAAGAGCTCACTGGAGCCCAAGGAAGGCTGTCTAAACATCACTTCTGCTGCCAAAATGTATCCTTGACAATCCATGTTTTGTGTAGAATATCATTTAATTTTGTGTGTTAGAGACATTTTTGGTATTCAGGGATTGTCAGCCTTTTGGTTTAAGGAAGTTTGATGGGGTTACTGTGGACTTCATTGTTCAAATGAAAAGTTCAGAAAAGAGAGTATAATGGGATTTGGAATCTATTCTATCTGCTTTTGAATACAGTCTAACCATTATATTAAATCCAAGGTGGATAGAACAGAGCTGGTGCTATGTGCAATTTTTCTTACTTTGAAGCCAGCTACATGGAGAATTTTTATGTTTTGTTTTCAAAAAGTAGGCAGATTATATTCTTGGTTCATCTCTGTTTTGCGGAGGTAAAATTAGAGGCCTCAGCCTCCTGCTGGCAGAACAAGCTCTCAATTTCTCACTGTCGAAATTCAATCTGATTTCTATCTTTTTCACTAAAAAGCTGTCAACAGCAAATAAGCACATTCCCCATCAAAGAACCCACTCATTTCTGAGGTATACAAATTCTTCTCATGGGAAAGGATTCAAATAATATAAATTGTTTCTGACTTTTAATTTCTTTCCTGGGAAATGAGAAATGATATCAGCGCGGACTCTAACTGTGGGACAAAATGGAAGCAGAGAAGATGCACATGGTACTCTTCAGTGTGACATCCTCAGACCTGTGAGCTTGAAGACAGCATGTTTACAACATACCAAACAGGGCTTCCATCCACATTTTCATCCACTGCTAGACTTCTGACCAGAACTCTAGATGCCTCCTCCAAAGATGAACCAATAAAAGGAAATTCCTTTCAAAAGTAGCCTTGGTATAGGGCAATATATTGCCAGCATTAAAAAAAAAAAAAGAACTGCCTTGGAAATTAAGTGTATTTTTTTCTTTGTTAGAATTCCTTTGAGTTTGGGAAATGGCCTTTTCTTTGGAGACAGATGAAATTGTAGTTGCCTTAGTGTGCTACAAAAAAAAAAAAAAAAAAAAAAAACAAAAAAAAAACCAAAAAAACGCCATTTAACATGGCGTCTCTTTCTTCCCTAGCTCCCTTTAATTTTCCTGGGTTTGCTTGTCCAAGGGAAGTGTTTAATAGTGTGTATTGTTTTATAGCTGTGCCTTTATGATGAGCATATGAATCGCTTTGGTTTCGGAACCTCTTTAAATAGACTTGTAAAATTGTGAGCCTTTTGCTTTTAAACTGTAAATTGCACTATCTTTCATTCTCTCCTGCCAGTTCATGCAAGCATTCAGAATCTCAAATCTCAAGATTTGGATTAGAAGTGGTAGGCATGGTGCACACATGCATATGGATGAGCCACCTATCGCTGGGAAAAGCATCTCCCCTTCTGTGCAAATGCATTTGACAGCATTCAGAAAAAAGTAGCTCTTGAGTAGATTTGGAGTCAGCCAGAAGTCTATCACGATAGTTGTCAGAGGACTTCTTGGATTTTAAAAAGTTCTCATACTCTCTTTAGCAGTACTATGATTAGTCAAGGTCCCCCTTAGAATGAAGACACTTAAAAATTCAACTGGAAATTGAAAATAGCATCTGATCAGCATATACATCTAACAGAATAAGATGCAACCTCACCCTCCTGGGTGTGTGTGATGAGCTCTCTATTTATTCAATTTAACTTTTTTTTTTTTTCAAGACAGGATCTCACTGTGTAGCTACAGCTGTCTTGAAACTCACTATACAGACATGCTTTACTTAGATATAATTAGTATACAGAAACTGGATATAATTTATATGGCTTGATGTATTTGGATCTGTGATATCATCACTATAATCAAAATACACACACAACTCCTAGTATTTCCTTATCTCCTCTCTCTCTCTCTCTCTCTCTCTCTCTCTCTCTCGTCAAAGTCTCTCTTCCTAGCTGGCCCAGAGCTTCCCATGTAGACTAGCCTCTATGCCAGGCTCAGTATTATTTTTGAAGCTCTAGGTTCCTGCTAGTGAATTAAATATTATACATGAAATAAGCCTTATATTATTGGACTATGGAAGACACCACTACAGTTGGGATACCTGTATTTATGTACTTATTTATTTTGAGGTTATTATTTGATTATATCATTTCTCCTTTTACTCCCCTCCCTCCAATATACTGCTCTCTCTCAAATTCATGGCCTTCATTTTCAATAATGGTTGTTAGATGCATATATATACATATATATATATATGTATATATATATGTATATAAACATAATCTGCTCAGTCTGTATAATGTTAAATGTACGTGTGTTTTTAGGGTTGATCATTTGTTATTGTGTTGTGCCTTGTTCATGAGCTCAAAAGACCAACCAGGAGCTGACTCCAATGTAATCACATTGGAGTCTCTTTATTATAAACTTGAGTTTGGGCTTACTCACTGCTGGCCCACAGGACGGTTTGGTGAAGTAGCCCTGAACTCTCAACAGGACAAAGTATTATAGGAAATAGGAGCAAGTAGGAGGGGTGTCCATTCTGGCAAGCATCTAATTGAACGGATATTGTAAGCCAACAGGTGGGTGCTTTGAAGGGAGACCTTACACATCTGAACCAATCAGAGTAATCTTTGATTAACTGTTGCTAGGAAGTAGTTAGGGAGTAACTCTGGCCAAGGACAAGCCTTGGGGTCCTTCCTGGTACTTGGGTTCTGCCTGAGTCAAGTTCTCAAGCATTTTTTTTCTTTTTCTTTTAAGATGGATGCCTGTCCCAAGATGGAGTAGATTTAGCCTCTCAATTGGATAACATTGGTGTGCCCTTCCATGGGGGAAGACTATTTCTCTGGCTTCTTGCATTCCTTAGTTGCCTGCAGCTCTTTGAGTAATGTTGAGACCTTATGCAGTTTTACTCTTCAAAAGGGGGGAAACCCCTTTTCCTTTTTGACGTGTCTACTGGTCTTGACTTTGTTCAGCTCATGTTAGACAGTCTTGCGGGTGAGGCTTTATCAATGTAGCTTCTGACATTGCTAGGAGCAAGTTCCGTGCTCTCCCAGTCTTTCTGTCTCCTCTTCTGCAATGTTCCTTGAGCTTTTGGTTATGGGAACTGTTTTATAGGCATATCCACTGGGACTGGGCTCCACAACTCTGCATTTGGGTCAGTTGTACTATTCTGTAACCATAGGGAAGGGAGGCACATTAAAGCACTAGATAGCAAATATAGCCAAAGCTCAGCTGTCGTTAGTCATGTGATCAGTCAAACTATCCATTTGAAGCCACCAGGTAGACAGCTGGGACAACACATCAGGTACTTGCAGGGGAATTGAGTGGAGGGGCAGGAGGGACAGTGAAGGAGGCTCTCCTTTTTTGTCCTGAAGGATTTGTCACTGACCTGCAGTTGTATCTCCCCCATCCCCGAAAATAAGAGTTACCCTACAGTTATCCAGATGGTTCTTCTTACAAGGCAATCTAGTGACCCCTGGTTTTAACTGATTAGTGCCTTTGGATTTCATCCACACAACTTGTACCACTCAGGAGGACTTTTGGGAAATCCAATTTGTCTCTGCCTCATCTTGTTTTGAGGGATATTGCATTAGACTTTATAGATCACAATTCTGCAATTGGAGTTTCCAGTGATCTCCTTCAGAGATGGTGTATAAATGGGCCTTTAAAGAGGGATAGACGCTCTGCATGTGAAGAGGGACATGTGAATAAACTTGAGGAAGCAGCCGCAGCATAAAGACTCTGAGAAGGGGCGATGGAAAATGGCTCCGTTTCACTGTTTGCATTCATTTGTGCCCCTGCCTCTATTCTTTGGCTCTTCCCTCCCTGTTCTGCACTCTGGAAGGCTGGCCCGCAAAGAATCCATCACTCAGATCCCATACTTCAGACCTCTCTCACCAGTGAAACACACCAGCAGTGTACAAGAGTGTGGTGGTAAAAATAGGTTGCAGCTCCCTTTTCTGACTCCTCTCAGTCTTGATGATCTAATTCCAGCGCGACGAGCATCCTGCCAGTTCCTCTGTAGACCTCTCCTCCGTGACTTCAGTTCTCACAGAGTTCCCGGATCATCCTCGCTTTGGCTTTAGGGGCTATTAATGCTTTCATATCATTAGAGTTTCTTGTTGCCCCTCTTGGATCTGTCCCTAACATTCGGCTTATGCCACCATAAGTGATTCCTAAATTAAAGAACCTTCTCTGTAAAAGTATGACATAGATTCTATTTCACGCAGGGGGCATGGTTCAGTCATGTGGGTTCTAAGGTTTTACAGAGCACATCTCTTAAGTTCAATAAAAGTTACTTTCTTGTGGTATCCAAGATTTTTGATTCTCACATGCTGGGGACTAGATAGAGAAAGAGGAACTTTGGAGAACCTTAGCAGCTGCTTTTCTTGTGATCATATACAAGGCTGGCCAAAGTCAAGCCTGTAAGGGTGGAGGGAGATTTCCTATACCTCCCTATTCTTGTATCTCCTTCCTATTTGGAAGCCCATTTCTAACTCATGCATTGGTACTGTGGCTAAACTGAAGAATTTAAACAACTTACACTGAAAGACACCTTAATTTCTGAGCGAGTAGCCTGCACATTTAACGTATAGTTTCATGATAGAGGATATGTGGATTTTGATGAATTAGTAAGTTAATCCTTTCCCAGAGCAGAAATCTCATAAAATAAGATCCCTGCTGAGAATAAGTTTGCTAGGGTATGGTATCGCAACATCTCTTTCTCTTCTGAGATGTGTCACGAGAAATTTGTTGCCATTCCTAGGTAAACCATTGGAGTTTGCAAATAATTACCTATGGATTCATGGTTATCCTATAATAACAACAGAACACTTTCTTGCATTCTACTCTGCTCTCCTGAGAAAAAGAAAAAGCAATTAAGATACAGCTGACGTGCAGGGAATTACAGAAACCCCAGGCTGCTATGGCTTCACTTTAGCAGAGCAAAGGGATGAGTGGTGAGTCAGGTTAAACAGCTAGCACCCTGGAACAAAAAGACAAAGACGTTTATGACTATAGATGCTGCTTCTCATTTAGGGTATGTAAAAGGCCCTTATTTCATCATGTGTGTGTGTGTGTGTGTGTGTGTGTGTGTGTGTGTGGCAGTAGAGGCCAAGGAATACAAATTGTACACAAACTAGTGTTCACATAATGGTATTTATGTATGTGTTTTAAAGATTTGTTTTTTATTTAATGATTTTTACCTTTTTTGTGTGCTTTTGCACACAAGTCTGTGGGTGCTTGTGGAGTTTGGAAGAAAGCATCAGGTCTCCTGGAGCTAGAGTTACAGATGATTGTGGGCTGCCTGACATGGGTGCTGGCAACTGTTCTTAGCCATTGGGTCACCTCTCCAGTGAATCCTGACAGTCAATTTGGTTGGATTGAGAAAAGCCTAGAAGCCTGGTAAAGCAACCTCTGGTGTCCCGGGGGGGAGGAGAGTCGCTGAATGTGGACAGTACCACACCACAGACTGGGGCACCAGATGGAATCGGAGCAGGTAAAGAGAAAACCCACCAACACAGTCCTTCCTCTGTTCTCCTTCCCTGTTCTCTCCTCCCCCATCTTTCCTTTTCTTGGCTGATACAGATGAGCAGCTCTACACCTCTTCATCCTCTCAACTGGACTAGCATCTCTGAAAACATAAATTTAAATAACAATTCATTCTTGCTTATTGCTCTCTTCAGGTATTGGTTACAGAGATGAAGTCAGGAGAGTTCACACGTAGAGTGTCACTTTGGCAGGTGGGGGTCCCAGTGAGCAGTCTAGTGTCTGACACACAACAGATGCTTGACACGGGTTCATGGGAAGGGAAAAGTTGGACCACAGGCACTTTCCTTTCAGCCTCATTGTCTCTGCAGCATGACAAAGGAACAAGAGGCCCCAAGGTCCCTGATGTCCCCACCTATCCTTCCTCCTATTCTATCTCATGTAAATTAAATTACTTTTCGACCATCAATTGCACTTACTCTCCTGTTAAATAAGATACCAGTATTTAAGCTGGGCAGTGGTGGTGCATGCCTTTAATCCCAGCGCTTGGGAGGCAGAGGCAGGTGCATTTCTGAGTTCGAGGCCAGCCTGGTCTACAGAGTGAGTTCCAGGACACCCAGGGTTATACAGAGAAACCCTGTCTCAAAAAACCACACACACACACACACACACACACACACACACACACACACACACAAAAGATACCAGTATTTACATGAGAGTGTTGGAAAAGCCCAATAACATGGGGGCATGGAGAATATAGACAAGAAACATTAAAAATGATTTGTTATTCTTGTCTCCATGTGAGATTATTCACAAAAAAGCTGCCTGGCACTCTCAGTATTAGGAGACATTGGTAAATGTTTCTTTGCATCTGGGGGAAATGATTGGGTTTTTGGATGGGGAATTTAACTGTTCAGACTGACCCCAAGATCATGGACTTTCTCACTTAAAATTGAACAAATATGATTTAAAGTTGGCTTATAATTTATGACAAGTGTGAAAAGCTTTCAGGAATTGAACTCAGGTCATCAGCCTTGGTGGCAAGAGCCTTTACCTGCTGAGCCATCCAAGGAGAGCTCATCATATGAGTTAAAGTTGGCTTTGATGGAATGAAATGAAAGCCTGAGTAGTTTGATTGAAATAAATCTTCAGTTCCGAGGCAAATATTTTAAGTTGGTTTTATGAAGATATAAGCTGGCTGCAGAACACTAAAGAAGGAGGAGCAGAAGTTTCCATTTCCTAAATGCTTCATTGAGTTGTTCTCATCACTAAAATGGGTACATGCTTGTATATGGCTACTTGGGGTAGGGGCTCTGTTAAAGAACAGACTGAAACATCTTGCATTAAGTCTCGGGAATACATGTATCTTAGAGATTAAAAGCCACTCTCTCCTCAAATTGGTGAACCCTGGCTAATTCTGGCAATTTCTTGTAAGTGAGGTGTTGGGGCTTACTCTCCATACGATACCTTCTTCACCCCACCCCCAGTAGAGCTGTTCGGTTCATAGATGATGCTTCCCACCGCTTGTTGGAGAAACCATGGGAGCATACATTTTTTAGTCTAAAGGAAGGTGGGGTGCCTTACCCTAGAAAAACTCCTAAAATATCCAAGGCTCTTAGGCTGAAAGCACAAGAGATAAACACTATTGCTCATGTAGAAATCAATACCCAGCCATTGTTCTGTCCTCAAGGACAAGACAGCTCTGTTCTGTGGGGAGAGGTGTGATCATATGATAGTTGGTGCTGCACCTCATCTGACCAGCAATTGTGAAGGAAGCAACTTGATAACCCCAGGTGACTGTGACAATGAAACCCACCAGGGACTTGAAAATGAGAATGTCAGTACATCGCCTTTATTTTACGTTTAAAGACAGAGGTATAAAAGGTTTAAAGAAAATATTGTCCCGAAATGATGAGATACCCTGAGAATCCATTCTTTGGCTGTCAAGTGAATCCAAGACTTGGGTCGGCCTGACACACTGGGATTTCAAACACTTCTTAGAATATTGTGTGGCTCAGAAATGCCATATAAGTGATACAGATAAATAATGGGCCTGCTCCAGAGAAAGGGGAATGGCAACCACTGGGTGGGTCCCTGACTGTACTCAATCCTCAGTGAGTTTTGTAATAAGTCTCTCCCAGTTAGGGGATAGGGGGCAGTCTGGTATGACTAAAGAGGAGTGGGTCACAGTACCTTGTCTCAAGTCCACCACCAGAGAGGTCCTCCAGGGAAAGAGCAGTCTGTCCAGTTGCTCCTTGGATGGCTGTCTCTTGAGATGGTCTGAGCATCTCTGTCAGGACTGAATGGGCTACTCCCACGTCAACCAGGAATTTAATAGACTTTGTCTGTTCCTTTAATGTTACCCTGGGATGCTGGGGGGGGGGGTGCGTGTCAGTGCAGTGGAGCCCTGTCCTTTTCAGTCTTCACCCAAGGAAAGGATGAGGTATCCTTCTTTCCTCTTCCAATTGGACATTCATCCTTCCAGTAAACACATTGATCCTTTCATAGCCTCTTCCATTCCCAGTGTTTTTGGCTTCCCCCTTTGGGATTTCTTTTCTTAGTCTCTTTGAGCACAGCTACTACTGCTAGGGCCAATCTTTCGTTTTGCTTTTCTTCTACAGTGAAAGTTATTGTAAACCCTTTTGAGCAATTTCCAATAGTTGGGACCTATTCACACCCACAAACCTGTCTAATTGCTGAAGTTTCTTTCTAATATCTAGGGTAGATTGTACAACAAAAGCAATCTTGGTTGCTTGCTGGTTTTCTGGTACATCTAGATCTATGGTGGTGACTACTGGTAAGCGTCCTAGAGGAATCCAGAGGGGGATTCTTGGGGCTCTTGTAACCTTAGACAGGTTGGTAGGTTTTCTAGCAGCTGATCTCAATCCTCCAAAAATGGCCCAGTGAAAATCATCCAGAGCCTCCTTACCTTTGTCAGCGTTGGGGAGAGGAGAAAATGCATTCTATTTGGGTGGTGTTGCCCTCCAGCCATCCTCCAACTGCTCGGGGTTGGGGGGGGGCTTTCCTACTTTCAAGCTGGATTCTATTCCCCTCCTCTGCTGTGAAGAGGGTGGCCATAGGCTGGTGGCAATCTTCCAAGATGATCTGGTGTAAAAGACAGTCTAGAGAAGACTAATCAAAGCCCGAGGTTTTTCTGAGAAGGATGGGTTCTGAGTTTCCCAATTATGCAGGTAATTGGCCTAAAGGAGATACAAACCATGTAAGGGGCAGAAGGGGACTCATTGGATCTCAGGAATGCAAAGGGCCCCCCTTAAATGGAAGGTGGGTGCCTATTTGTGCCCCCCAAATTTCAAAATTCTTCCCAGAGCCCTCTAACCAGAGCCACTTCATTGTATGTGAAGGAGAGAAGGGGCCTGAGGTGAAAGAGACTATCCCTCACAGTGTGCTGGGGGAAGTATTTTTCCCTTCCTGGTTGTAGCTAGGGACCACACTTGGGCATGAGGATGGGGGAAGTTAAATTCCTCCAGTAAGACTGAGAAAACAGGAGGAAGTTTGGATTTCTTTGGGTGACCTGGTCAATTGTAGAGGATTTGGGTCCCCAACAAGAGGGCATAGATATTTTTTTAAATCTTTTTTTATTTTCTTTATTTACATTTCACATGTTATCCTCTTTGCTGGTTTCCCCTCCAAAACCCCTCTATTCCCTCCCCCCTTCCCTTGCTCACCAACCCACTCACTCCCACTTCCTGGCCCTGGCATTCCCCTACACTGGGGCCAGAGCCTTCACAAGACCAAGGGCCTCTTCTCCCATTGATGACCGACAAGGCCATCTTCTGCTACATATGCAGCTGGAGCCATGAGTCCCTCCATGTGTACTTTTAGGTTTGTGGTGTAGTCCCTGGGAGCTCTGAGGGTGCTGGTTAGTTCAGATTGCTCCTCCTATGGGGCTGCAAACCCCTTCTTCTCCTTGGGTCCTTTCTCTAGCTCTTTCATTGGGGACTCTATGCTCAGTCCAATGGTTGGCTGAGAGCATCCACCTCTGTATTTACCAGGCACTGGTAGAGGAGGGCATAGGTCTTAAGCTAGGGGTTATGGGTCTTATACCAGGGAAATCCACTGGCCAATAAGCGTAGTCAGGGTCTCCAGTTACATTCCAGACAACCTGAACCATCTAGGGGTCCACAGATCCTTCACTGGGATACTTGACTTCAAAAGAGGGCCAATTGAGTCACAGAATGTCTGGAGTTTGCTGGGCAAGAAATGGACACCGTATCCATCTACAAACTCTCATTGAAGCGTTTAACATGCACTTCAATGGTGCATTGGGTCACTCTCCCTCCCATTTTCCGATCTATTTCAACAACCAACAGAACTTATAGAAACACACAGAAAGACACAGACAAACAGTAAAGACAAACAGAGGTGTTCCCACACATACTTAACCAGGGGGTAAGGTGACTTCTCACATGGATCTTGGGCACTGGAATGACATTCCTATGTGTTGCCTTCAGAAGGCTCCATCGACAGACCTAACAATGGAGGTGACAGACTCTGGTAATTTCCTATAACTTTCCGTTTTAGGGTAGAAGTGATAGAAGCGGTAGGATAGAGGCAGGAGAAGTTTGTGAGATCCTGGAATCACACAGGGTGCTCACCTCCTAGGAGCACTCTTTTCTGCACTATTGACCTGGAGGAGATCCAAGACCTCCAGTGCTCTACCGTCTTAGTCTACGAAGATCTTGCCAGAGCCTCCAGAATGTTGCAAGATAAGCCCACCTGAGATTACCACATGCATACTGTTAAAGCTCAAAGGAAAGTCTGTATTGCTGACCAGTGGCTGTATGGGGAACTTGCCCAGGTCGTGCAGCCCTGGGCCTCAGAGCTCTTTCTTGTTTATGCACAAGGACCACATCCTTGCAGGCACACAACATGTAGCAAGAAACGTAAGCACAGAAGCCAAAAGCAAGGTTAGCACATTTAGGGACTTCTTTGTTACCATTTTGGCAAGTGTTGAGACCTATGTGATGGCTTTTTAAGATCAGAATGGTGTCTCTAACATGGCATCTGCCATGCTAAAGTCTGGGGCTCTGTTATACTCTCCTGGCCTCTAAGGATACCCCTCCCACATCACACCCACACACACCCACACACCCACACTCACACATCCTACATCTTTTAAAAAGAGCCTATTTTCCAGTTAGAAGAATAATAAATACAATAGGGTAAATATTGAACAACTATAATAGAATGAATACTTCAATGCCAGTTAATAGAGAGTATGACAAAGTGGCTGAGTGGTTCCCTCTGTGGACAAGAGAGGCCTTGCTGAGAAGGTAATCAGTGGAGAACTGAATGACAAGAAGGAACTGGTCCTGTAGAAGTCAGAGGAAGAAAATTTCCACAGAAGAAATAGCGACAAACAACATTCTCCTGGGTGGGAATGTGTGATCAGTTAAGATAGGACAGTTTGGAGACCTGCGATAACAATGGCCTCTGTTAGCCAATACAAGTGTTCTGATATTATTTTTAAATTATTTTTTTTTGGGGGAGGGGTATTTGCCATAGGGTCTCTATAGGCCTGGCTGTCATGGAACTTGTTGTATAGATCAGGTTGGCCTTGAACTCATAGAGACCTGTCTGCCTCTGCGATAAAAAACAAAACATAGACTCCAGGTACTCTGTTCTGTTTTCTTCCTGTCACATCTCCCAAGATGTCAATGAAAGAAGCAACTTGATTAGCATAGAACCATTGATGCAATTTTCTGATTTTATTCAGAGTGCCCAAGTTTACTTGCACTCATTTAAGTGTATGTGTGTACACATACGTGTATGTGTGCATGTGTGTGTGATATTTTGTAGTTATTTTCATGTTGTTATTTTTTTCATTAAACTAATGAAATTTATTTTAAAATATACAACTCAGTATTGACATTTTTTAAGTCATCAAAATAATTTATAATAGTTAAATGCCTCTTAAATATACATGATATCTTCTGAAAGCTAAAAGTAATATGCACTCAACCAGTTTTAAAATCTATTTGGAATATTAAACATGATAGAAGTAGAAAAAAATCTCTTATGAAGTTCTCTATGAAAGGAAACTGTGACAAGTTCCTGATTAGACAGAAACCATTCCATCTCCAAGGGAGAATACACAGCATAACTGTGGCTTCATAGAATGAACTGGGTAGTGTTCCTTCTGTTTCTATTTTGTGGAATAGTTTGAAGAGTATTGGTATTAGGTCTTCTTTGAGGTCTGATAGAATGCCGCACTAAACCCATCTGGTCCTGGGATTTTTTTGGTTGGGAGACTTTTAATGACTGCTTCTATTTCTTTAGGGATTATGGGACTGTTTAGATTGTTTATCTGATGGTATTTGGTATCTGTCTAGGAAATTATCCATTTCATTCAGATTTTCCAGTTTTGCTGAATATAGACTTTTGTAGTAAGATCTGATGATTTTTTGAATTTCCTCAGTTTCTGTTGTTATATGTCCCTTTTCATTTCTGATTTTGTTAATTTGGATACTGTCTCTGGGTCCTCTGGTTAGTCTGGCTAAGGGTTTATATATCTTGTTGAGTTTCTCAAAGAACCAGTTCCTGGTTTTGCTGATTCTTTGTATAGCACTTTTTGTTTCTACTTGGTTGATTTCAGCCCCTAGTTTGATTATTTCCTGCTGTCTGCTCCTCTTGGGTGTATTTGCTTCTTTTTGTTCTAGAATTTTCAGGTGTGCTGTTAAGTTGCTAGTGTATGCTGTCTCCAAGTTTCTTTTTGGAGGCACACAGAGCTATGAGTTTTCTGCTTAGCACTGCTTTCCTTGTGTCCCACAAGTTTGGGTATGTTCTGCCTTAATTTTTAATAAATTCTAAAGTCTTTGATTTATTTTTTTATTTCTTCTTGACCAAGTTATTATTGAGTAGGGTGTTATTCAGCTTCCATGTATATGTGGGCTTTCTGTTGTTTTTGTTGCTATTGAAGAACAGCCTTAGTCTGTGGTGATTTGAGAGGATACATGGGATTATTTCAATCTTCTTGTATCTGTTGAAGCCTTTTTTGTGACTGATTATATGGTCAGTTTTGGAGAAGGTACCATGAGGTGCTGAGAAGAAGGTATATTCTTTTGTTTTAAGATGAAATGTTCTATAGATATCTGTTAAATCCATTTGGTCCATACCTTCTGTTAGTTTCACTGTATCTCTGTTTAGTTTCTGTTTACATGACCTGTCCATTGATAAGAGTGTGGTGTTGAAGTCTCTCATTATTATTGTGTGGGGTGCAAAGTATGCTTTGAGCTTTAGTAAAGTTTCTTTTATGAATGTGGGTGCCCTTGCATTTGGAGCATAGAGGTTCAGAATTGAGAGTTCATCTTGGTAGATTTTACCTTTGATGAGTATGAAGTGTCCTTCCTTATCCTTTTTGATAACTTTTGGTTGAAAGTTGATTTTATTTGATATTCAAATGATTACTCCAGCTTGTTTCTTGGGACCATTTGCTTGGAAAATTGTTTTCCAGCCCTTTACTCTGTGGTAGTGTCTGTCTTTGACACTGAGGTGCATTTCCTGCACGCAGCAAAATGCTAGGACCTGTTTACATATCCAGTCTGTTATTCTATGTCTTTTTATTGGGGAATTGAGTCCATTGATATTAAGAAATACTAAGGAAAAGTAATTGTTGCTTCTGTTATTTTTGTTGTTAGAGGTGGAATTCTGTTCATTTGGCTATCTTCTTTTAGTTTTGTTGAAAGACCACTTTCTTGCTTTTTCTATGGTATAGTTTCCCTCCTTGTGTTGGAATTTTCCATTTATTATCCTTTGAAGGGCTGGATTTGTGGAAAGATATTGTGCAAATTTGGCTTTGTCATGGAATACCCAATGGTAATTGAGAGTTTTGCTGGGTATAGTAGCCTGGGCTGGGATTTGTGTTCTCTTAGGGTCTGTATGACATCTGCCCAGGATATTCTAGCTTTCATAGTCTCTGGTGAGATGTCTGGTGTAATTCTGATAGGCCTGCCTTTATATGTTACTTAACCTTTTTCCCTCACTGCTTTTAAAATTCCTTTTTTGTTTTGTGCATTTGGTGTTTTGACTATTATATGGTGGGAGGAATTTCTTTTCTGATCCAGTCTATTTGGAGTTCTGTAGGTTCCTTGTATGTTCCTGGGCATCTCTTTCTTTAGATTAGGGAAGTTTTCTTCTATAATTTTGTTGAAGACATTTACTGGCATGTTAAATTGGGAACCTTCACTCTCTTCTATACCTATTACCCTTAGGTTTGGTCTTCTCATTGTGTCCTGGATTTCCTGGATGTTTTGGGTTAGGAGCTTTTTTGCATTTTTTTTGCATTTTTTGACTGTTGTGTCAATGTTTTCTATGGTATTTTCTGCCCCTGAGATTCTCTCTTCTATCTCTTGTATTCTGTTGGTAATGCTTGCATCTATGACTCCTGATCTCTTTCCTAGGTTTTTAACTCCAGGGTTGTCTCCCTTTGTGATTTATTTATTGTTTCTAATTCTATTTTTAGATCCTGGATGGTTTTATTCATTTCCTTCACCTCTTTGGTTGTGTTCTCCTGTATTTCTTTAAGGGAGTTATTTATACCTTCTTAAAGTCCTCTATCATAATCATGAGATGTGATTTTAAATCAGTGTCTTGCTTTTCTTGTGTATTGGAGTATCCAGGGCTTGTTGTGGTGGGAGAACTGGATTCTGAAGAAGCCAGTAGCCTTGGCTTCTCTTGCTTATGTTCTTCCCCTTGCCTTTTGCCATCTGGTTATCTCTGGTGTTAGCTGGTCTTGCTGTCTCTGACTGTGGCTTATCTCTCCTGTAAACCTATATATTAGTACTCCTGGGAGACAAGTTCTCTCCTGGAGGAATTTGGGTATGGAGAACTGTGGCACAGGGTCAGCTCCAGGGTGCAGAGGGAAACTGGAACAATCCTGTCCCCTGCTGTCCCTTGGTTCCTGTGTCCTGATGATTCTGGGAGTTGGGGGAGTCCCCTTTGAGCTAGGAATTTGAACAGAAGTGGTGGTCTTTACCTGTACTCACAGGCATGTCCAAACTCATTGGAGACCAGCTTTCTCCTGGCAGTATTTGGGTATGGAGAGCTATGGCACCCATGTTGTTCTTTTCTAGCCTCATCTATGTCTCTTTTATTCTTATTCTCTTTTAACCATTCCATTATGGAATTGTTTCCAGATTTGTTTTCAGTTTTGGGTATTAGCAATGAAACCATATACATGGAGACAACAAAAATGTACTTAACAGGTTATATATACACACACACACACATATATGTATATATGCATTTAAATAGATAATGTATACATACATACATACATACTCATGTAACAAAAATAATCAAAGAAAAAGAGGCTATCAACTTGAGCATGGGGGGCATGAGGAGTTTGAGGAAATGTAGCTGGGAAGGGCTGGAGAGAGGAAAGTAAGGGGGAAATGATATAATTCTATTTCAATTGAAACCTATTAATAAAATAAAACCAAATAAAAATAGTGAAAAGAATGGCCTAATTGTACATTTCTTAATAGATTCTTGTCTTTCCAAAGCGCTCTCTCTGTCTCTGTCTCTCTGTCTCTCTGTCTCTCTGTTTCTCTCTCTGTCTCTCTGTCTCTGTCTCTGTCTCTGTCTCTGTCTCTCTCTCTCTCTCTCTCTCTCTCTCTCTCTCTCTCTCTCTCTCTCTTTTTGAGTGAAGCCTGGTGCAGGACTGCTTGTGTCCACCTTGCTGGGCTTTCTTCTGCGCTTTTGTGTCTGTGGCAGAACCCTACCTGGCCGCGTCTTTCATACTCATGGTTATAAAAGCCTTCTGTGTTTTATGGACGATGAAACAATAACTGCAGCTGGTTGGAGATAGTAATCTAGTTAGTCACACGGCAGTGAACTCCCGTGAATGGAGAATGGCACCTGGAATCTGCGTGCATACTGATAGCCTCAAGGGCACTCTCACTGAGAATGTGTTGGATTCCTTCTCATTTCTGGGTATTAGAGAGCTAATTGGCAATGCAGGGAGCAGGGAATGGAGTGTGCATCCAATGGGCACACTCTTTGTACCTTTTAAGTTAGTTAATCCTGCATGCCATTCAGCACAGGCAAGAGATGTCTCCC
>JADRCD010235756.1:0-14349 GCA_019843815.1 Montemys delectorum
CCCAACACAGACGAGTTTTTAGATCTTCTTGCTAGCTCACAGAGCCGCCGTCTGGATGACCAGAGGGCCAGTTTTAGTAATTTGCCGGGGCTCCGTCTGACAAAAGGCAACAATCCATCTGTACTTGAGCGCCTGATGACAAATGACAAGAAAGAGCCTGATGAAGACTTCTTCGACATCCTTGTAAAGTGTCAAGTAAGTGCACAATGCGCTGCTGTTGGGTGCTGCGCTTTATTTAGGGAAGTGCTCAGACACCACTAAAGGGGTGGAAAAACACAGCCTAGGATGTGGGAGACCGAAGCTTGGGGTTCTCTGACTCCTGGGTATCCGGCCACTGCTGGAACCTGCGGAGAAGCCAGGAACAAAGTGCAGAAGGTCCTCAGGCCTTGAAGAGCTAGCAGGCGCTGCTGGATCTCGAAGAGCTGGGAACAGAATTGGAGGCCTGTAGGCTGAGGCCCCGCAAGCATGGGGCTGGGTAAATGGGAGCTCCAGCTTAGTTCATTGGTGAAAAGTCCTTAGCTTAGCAGTGGTTGTCTGGGAGCACACAGACGCCTTCTGAGGGAGACATAGGCTGCAGCTTGGTAGTCAAAGGCTTTCTCTTCGCTCCCCACAGCAGATCTTGATGGAAGAGACAGTCCATGTTTATCCATGTTTATTGACTGTTCGTTTATGGAAAATGGGTGCATAGCAACTCCTCAGGGTGGATCAGAGATTACCTTTTTCAGGGAGGAATGTCCAGAAAGGGAAGCTTATTGGGTAAACCCTCAGGGTTTCTAGGTACCTCATTAGCATGGAAAACTATGTTTTGGTTTACGTGACCTGTGGTCACATTTCCTATGAGAGGTGTGGCACATGTTCTAGCCCAGGAATCTAGTAGGAAAGGATGCATTGACCGTCTCAGGTAGGTGCCTAGCTGTTGGGGACTCTGAACTGGCTCAAGCATACCACATTTCCTGGCATGGTCTACTGTCCCACAGAGCTCTTTGTGGATCAGGCATTATTTACTTGCCTGTCATTCAGAACACCATTAAACACCTTTGTTAAGGGACAATTTGGGGTATTAGGATGATCTTGCTTTTGTAGGGTCATGCATCTTAGTGGAAAGACAGGGCCAAGTGTGTACAATGTGCAAGCAAGAGACAGTGTGGCCGTGGCAGTACTATAAAGTTTGAAGGGATAGTGGTTGGTCAGGATAAGCAGTGACTTGGGGAATATCTGTTTTGCATACAGTTAGGAAAAAACCCTTCTGGGTTGCCATTTGAACCATTTGTTCAAACAGCTTCAAACATAAGCAGTAGATTATTATTTGTTGGCCCCTGGCCTAGACCATTCTAGAAACATGTTATATAGGTAAGATTCTAATTTTGAAACTGTCATATCTGGACATTTTAGTATTAGACTATTTGTGACCAATTGTAGTAGTATAATATACTTTGTATTTAGTATTTATTATAATATAAGCCCATATCTCCATAATGCTTACTGTATTCTCATTCTATCAAGTTTCAGGTCTGAAGGCAAGTTTCTGAAAAAAAAAAAAGAAAAGAAATGCTTATGGACCTAACTTCTAACAGATGATACAACTTGGTATTTTCCTTCTGACTGTTACATTTTCATTTCTCTCCATCTTTAGGGGTCCAGATTAGATGATCAAAGATGTGCTCCACCACCTGCCACCACAAAGGGGCCGACTGTCCCCGATGAGGACTTCTTTAGTCTCATTTTACGTTCTCAAGCTAAAAGAATGGATGAGCAAAGAGTTCTGTTGCAGAGAGATCCAAACAGAGACAGTGAGTTTGGACTAAAGGAACTTTTGCAAAATAACGCTTTGTTGGAATTTAAGCATTCAGGAAAATAACTAGCAAACCACAAGATGTTGTGGTAACCTACTAAAGAAAAGGACTGGCTCCCTGAGGACCCTGCAGGGAATTCATCTTACACAACAGTGTGGCAGCCACCACTCTTCAGGTGTGAATGTTGAGTACTAAGGGGCTGGCATGCTAGAGGCGTGTTCCAGGGCAGAGTGTCCTGGAAGGAGCTTCAGCAGCCTAACTGACCTTTAGATTTTGCTTGGGTGACTAATTAGATTCCTTGGCTAGGGTTTGTGTAATAGGAATTTAAATGAATCCTACATTAGAATTCAGTCCTTTCTTAACAGAAGTCATTTTTTAAGGATCTAGTTGACAGTGACTTTTTATACCTGCCCATGAATTGCATTGTTTATTGAAAATAATGTAAATGTCCTATGTAAAAAAGATGAAAATAGTCATAAAATTCTAGTTTAAGAAAACTATGTTCAATATATTTTTAGGCAAAGCCAGTGAGAGAGATGAGAAATAAACAACTTTTAGCATGCTATTTGTTTCCTTTATTACATAATACAGCTATAAAACAGCCTAAGACTTACTGTTTTAGGAGACTTACTGTTAGGAAAACCACATAAGCAGAAAACACGTGAAAATTCACAGAAAGTAAGTATGCAAGGTTGATGTTAACCCATCAGCCTTCATCTAATGAGTTTACAAGACAAGATCTTCTGGCCCACCACTGAGAAGAAAATTCATTCAGAAAGCAAAGACTGCACTGCAGACCAAAACAATGTAAAAATAAGTGTTTATTTTTGTATTTACAGTGGTTAAGACCACGTAAGCATTCAACATTTATTCTGTTTTAAACAACTTCAAACAACTTCTGCTTTTAACAACTACCTACCCTGTTCTTTTCTTAAAAGCCATTCATAGTATGCTTTAACCTCAATGACAAATACTTGCTAGTCATGCTAGTCCGGAGACAGGCCCCCTCTTTTTTCTGCAGTAAACTGGCCTTGACAGCATCGCCTTGTTTTATTTAACCAAGTCTTGCCTGAGTCACTGTAATCACTCAAGAACAGCAGGCTGCTTTGCTAGCTGTCAAGGTAGATTCCATCCCCAAATGGGCATCTGTAATGAAAAATACAGAGATGAGATTGTGAATATTTTTAAAGGAGTTCACTGTTGGATTAAAAGCAATCAATAGTGCCAACAGTAGTTCTTTCCTCTCAGGTACATCTGTTAAAGGAGGCATATATTTCTCTTCAGAATTATACCAGAGCTCAAAGGACACGTCCCACCTTGGTAGTGCATTTACCAGTTAAGGTGAATGGGTCCAGAGATAACTGCTTTATTCACAGATGTTTGGAGTCTGAATAAACTGCTTATATCTTCTCATCCATTCATTACATACTGTAATGCAAAAATTCTCCTGGTTTTTCTGGGCAGTTTTTTTAACCTTCCTGATGAAATACTAAAGGCATTTACTCCTCTTCTCTTCCTTCTATGTTCATCCCCTTTCTCTCTGCCCCCACTCTTCCCAATGGCAAATCCTCTGGCCTCAATTTCCAATAAACCTAATCTAATCTTTAAAAAAAAAAGGCATTTACAATGATAAACAAAGTTATATTGACATATAAAATTAGTTTTTCAGAAAGGTAGAATAAAAAGGAGCATCATACATTTGTATAAAGAAATCAAAAGTTAACTGTTTAGAATGTCCTTGTTGAAGCAGCCTGCCTGATAATTTCAAGACTTAATTCTTGAGTGGTCTCATTTTTTAGAAAGCAGCTGAATAAAATGTACAATGTAGACATGGTTGCAACAGCAAAGGATGCCGTGTGCACAGAAAGCATGCTAACTAGGACTTGTACAAAATACATAAATTGCTTTTTTAAAAGTATAACATGGAGAATGTACTTTAAAATCACAAACAAAATGTTGACTTAAAAATGCTAATACATGCCAGGCGGTGGTGGTGCACGCCTTTAATCCCAGCACTTGGGAGGCAGAGGCAGACAGATTTCTGAGTTCAAGGCCAGCCTGGTCTACAGAGTGAGTTCCAGGACAGCCGGGGCTACACAGAGAAACCCTGTCTCGAAAAACCAAACCAAAACAAAACAAAACAAAAAAAAAAGTTAATGCATCTTGTTCTCTATCTACAGCTCTCTGAAAACCAGAATTAATATAGTAAACTGAATAGCATCAAAGCAAGTGCTAGGTTCTACACATGAAAATGGGGCTTTATAAATCTGGTACTATGTGGTAGAGAATAAAGCCATTCTCACAGTCGCTGACAAAGTGTGAAACTCAAGTATTGATAGAACCAGGTCATCCTCAGGCTTATCTTAGTGAGACCTAATGTAAAATGTATGACAAGGAGACAGGCCTGGTAACCAGAAAGTCACGTCGTTCTGCAGGTGGCCTACCTAGAAACACAGATGACTGACTATGTGGTCTGACTGACTATGCTGGCAGCAGACACCAGCCTGCATTAAATACCATTAGTAAACTGGGTTTCAGAGGCCCTTCAATCAGCTAACATACACTTTGATCAGTTGGATCCTGTTGCTTTGCTGTCTGTCATGTAGCAGTGTAGCCAAAGCAATGTGCACCACCACTGCTGGCCCAAAGCAACATTTAACATTAGTTAAATGCCTGTTAATGTCAGCTCAGTTAATGGTGTCTGTCTGCTGAAGCATTAACGTAAAAATGTAAACTTTACAAAACCCTGCTCTAAAATATGAGATACATCCTAACAGCTAAGAGATATTCTGATGGTCTGTAAAATTATTAATATAAAGTTGGCAGCTTTGTAGTAAATTTCAGCATATTTATAAGGAAGGATGAAGAGTCAATACAGACTTCAAAGTTGACTCTGGAGCTGTGGTCGGTCTGTGCCTTGTTCTTTAGCCACATGGGCTGCTGACAGGATCAGTCCCGCTTGCTGCCGCTCCAGCTTTGGTGCTGTGTGGGCCGCCTCCTTGTGGGCTGCTCTCAGAGCCTGTCTTCAGCTGGGCCTTCTCCACTATGGGGGAGCTTTCAGCACTGCTGGGAATTTGGCTGGAGGCATCCTTGGCAGACTGGCTGGATTCTGTTGGGGCACTTTCTCCTGGGAGTTCACCAATCTCTTCAAGGTTTGTATTCACAACAGATGATTTATGCTTTAAAATATAGAATTATATTAACTATTTAGTAAAATGTAACGTTTCATTGCCAATTCTTATCCAAATCTATTGTAGCTTGCGCCAAATATTTTAAAAATCCTGACATTTGAGCTGCATAATGAAAGCACTAAGGTCACAAACTGCACGTGCAGGGATGGAGACACTTGAGGGTCCAGGGCTGAGCCTGAGGTACAGGCTACCGAGGAGGAAGATGAGGTAGGTGGTAAGCAAATTATGTTCAGACTGCAGTTTAAGACAACGTGAGGAAAGGCTGAAGAGGTATGTATGTCTGTGTGTGGGTGTGTGGGTGTGTGGGTGTGTGTGTGTGTGAACACAAGACAGCAGATGATCAGTAAGGTGGTGGATGTGGGACATGGTGCCCCGGGCCACTGAGGTAGATGGCTTTGGGAATGACACGAGAGAGGTTTGGAATGAGTGCCAGGTGGTCAACAGCTATAAAAGCTGGAGGAACAGTCTCAGGTTATCTAGATACATTAATATCCATAAGTCTCATGGACTTAACAGCTTTCTCAAAGGTTTCTAGTTACAACTCAAACATTGCAAATAACTCCTTTCTAAGGCAGAAATGTTCCTTTAGAAAACAATAGAGGTGCTACAAAATGTAGTTCAGTGGCCTAGCATGTGTGAGACCCCAGGTTCAATCAATCCCCAGGACTGGTAATACACAAATATCAATAATGAAGTACCATCTTGCAGGTAAAAAGCTCAGTCCAGACAACTGTGCTATTACTTTCTTCTATACTATAGAATCTATAGGGCTTCTGATCCCTCGCCAACCCTCTCTTCCATCCAGGCTGGGCCACCAGAGCTCTACAGCTAGTCCCCTCGCACTCTTAGGCCCTCAGTGAGGCCTCTGATCTTGTTCCTGTAAGTTTCCAAATACCATCTGTTATAGAGAATACAGTTGAATGGTATTTGACATACAAAGTTTCTGAGGAAGCTGGACAGGCGACAACGAGGAGAGGATGACTAATTGTCTCACTGTTGACTTACTAACAGAGGGTACAGAATAAAGGCAATCAAAGCTCTGTAAAGAGTACTTGGGCCTAGAGTAAAAAATAGACAGTTGCTGACTTACACTGGGGACCACTTCTGGATGTTCTTGTGCCTCTGTGTCAGGTAAATCAAATGCCCGGAGCACTTCAGGGCTCTTGTTGCCACAGTGAAATCTCATGTCAACGTGTCTCTGTCTCAAACCATCTCTCTTATACGCATGCATTTTGTCATAAGGGCCTTGCTCGATGGAGCCAGCTGGGCCCCTGTAAGAGAAATCTGCATCACCTGCTCCACCATGGAATCTATAGTCAAGTTCCTTTGGCCGTCTTCTGTCATCTGGCTCAAGTGCTCTCGGAGGTTCTCTCTCAGGACCACTGAAGTATCTTAGCATAGGAAGGGACCGTCCAGCACCATAGCAGAAGCTCTGGGAAGAAAAGAAATACGCTGAGAACTCAGTAACTGACAGGTAGTAACGTAGGAACTATGTTATTCAGACTTTAGCAAAAATGTCTAACAGTTTTATATATAATATATATATGTTAATTTCACTCTTTAATTAAAAACCTCTTTAGACTAGTAGAGGCCAAAGTAGCCAATAAAATGTACTAAATAACTAATATTAAATAAACACTTCAATCAGCTTGACACACTTTGAATATGAACAATCATTGAGACCTAAAAATTTATATTACAGAGTTCTAGAAATTTAAATTTAAAAACTTGGTCATTGCTCGTGTTTCTGTTCATACTTATATCGGCAAATGATGAAAATTATTAATTGCATCTCATAATAAATCATATAACAAGACAAAACTGAAAAGAAAACAGTTGAGTCAGTGCGCATAGCACTATAATCGCAAACCCTGAGGCATTCTCTCTCTTTTTTAAGGATTTATTTTATATGAGTGCTCTGTCTTCATGCAAACCAGAAGAGGACATCAAAAAACCAATACAGATGGTTGTGAGCCACCGTGTGGTTGCTGGAGTTTAAATTCAGGACCTCTGGAAGAGCCATCCCTCCAGTTCCTGGGAGTCTACATTTTTGATTCTAATAGCATGTGATTTGAAGAGGTCATGGCTACAAACAACAAGATGCTGAACTGGGGGATAACACATGACAAAATGCATTCGTTGAGAGAGATGTTTTGAGATGCTGACATGAGATTTCACTCTGGCAACAGGAGCCCTGAAGTGCCCCAGGCATTTGATTTACCTGAGGCACAACCGCAGAACCCTGGGGGAGCTAAGAACAATATTTGTAATAAATATCTTTTCAGTGGGCCCACCCACTCTCCACCCCTCCCTGTTCTGCTCAGACTAGAATAAAAGCCACATATCTTCACAGAGAAGGCAGTCAACCACTTTCCTGTGTTTTCACATGTGATAATTTAAAAATAAACTATTCTAAACCATTGTATGATGCATACAAACAAGAGAACTTGATTAGAGGAATATATGAAATCTCAACTCATTAAAAATCACCGTATACCTGTGAGCACAGTATTATTACTCCAACTTAGTTTACAGCAAAGAAATCAAATGATTTGAGAGTTGCCTTCTTTGTTATAAATCTTATTCACTATCAGCAATACTAGCATACTAACCATGACAGCCAACGCTATAATCACAAGCACTGGAATTTCAAGTAACACTGGAATCTCCTTCATGAGTGCTTTAATGAATTCACCCATTCCTTTTCCAATGTGCTTTAATGGTTCCGTTACAAAGTGAGTGAATGTAACTGCCAGAGCCTAAAACCAAAGATCAGAGCAATTTAACTTCAAGACTAAGACTTCCACAGACAAAACTTTACTGTGCACTGAGGCTTAAATTACACAAATTACCATACATGTTGTTAATCTCCAACTCAAATATGCCCCAGCAATGAAAACACAACTCAATTAATATGAATACAAGCTGTGCACCTAGATTGGGCAGATCTACCACCACACTACCATCTTCCCCATCTATGAGACAGACCCCTTATAACTGAGGTTTCTCCAGGCCACTGCTTCGGCTCCACTTTCCTTCCCCCTCCTCCTCCCACCTCAACCTTCAGCTCCACCTTCCCTTTCTCTGCACAGTCACTGGGCTCTAGTCTTTATTTTACAAATTAAGGTGGGAGGAAGGCTTACACAAATCACCTGAGTGCTGACTCATTCCTAGTTCGCATCCCTTCCCAGGAAAATGGAATTAGCATCAAATTACAAATAGCCCCAGAGCTATCCACAAGTTTGTGTACGTGTACGTGTGTCCTGAGAGCGAGTCTCTCATATGGCTCAAACTATAACCCAACCAGGCCTTTACCGCTGTCTTCCCATCTCCCTCCCATGTGCTAGGATTAGAGGCACACCTCCAGGCCCACCTAAATTTGAAAGCCAATGTTTAATGGAACTATTTTTTTTTCTAGGACAAAGATTTATTATTAGTCCTATTCTAAAGGCAAAGAATTTGTGACACACTGTAGTTATTATAAAAGATATTCTATACCTTTGTTGGCGGAGCAAACCAAATAGGATTGACTAATAAGAGCTCATAGTACTTTTTGCATGGGTCATCCTTATAGGTCCATGAACTTCTAAACCATTCTAAATAGAGAAACAGACAAAATGATCAAGGGAAAACATAGTTGTATTTCTTTCACAAGTAAGATCAGTTTGGTTTTGACTGTGTCCACCCACTAGTAAATTTTGAGTTGTTTTATATTTTAAATAGACTCTATAGTGTTAATTATTTCATCTTAAGTTCAAAATCATATTTTCAAAATCCATTCAAATTCAACAAATCTTATAGACATGACAAAATAAATGTCTGCTTTATAGATTTTCAAAGGTTAAATAATTAGTTTTTTTGTTTTTGTTTTTTGTTTTTTGTTTTTGTTTTGGCTTTTTGAGACAGGGTTTCTCTGTGTAGCCCTGGCTGTCCTGGAACTCACTCTGTAGACCAGGCTGGCCTCGAACTCAGAAATTCACCTGCCTCCCAAGCGCTACCACTGCCTGGCCCCTAACAAAATTTTTAAAATAGAGTATTCTCTAAATTTTTCTAGAGCAACTTTATGCATGTTTGGAATCTGGCCTGTACTAGAGGAAGCCTCTTGTCTTCTGAAGCCAAGCTGAACTGGGTCAATCTCATAACTTAAAAAGGGGGCAATAGGTTTGGAGATGGCTCAGTGGTTAAGAGTACTTGTTGCTTTTGCAAAATACCCAGATTCAGTTCCCAGCACCCACATGGGTGGGCGCTCACAACCTTTAACTCGAGTTCCAGGGGATCCGATGCCTTTTTCTGACGTCCTTGGGTACTAGGCACACATGTGGTACAAAAACATACATGCAAGCAAAATACTCAAACACATCTTTAAAAATTATCTAAGAAAAAAATTTAAGTTAATTCTAGGATCTACTTGTAGACTCTACTGAGAATCTATTCTGGGTCAGTCATTACAGACTGGTGTTTATAAAGTGTCTTTGAATATTATACTGTTCCAGTCTAGATTTCGAGAGTTAGTGGGTAATATTAGTGAAAATTTTTACAAAATCTGAAACTTTTCACTTAGTTAAAAAAAAAACCTATAAGAAAACTATAAAGTAATACTTTATGTCAATTTAAGGAGATTAAAGCTAAAATAGCTATTATTTTATATATACATTCACTTTTAGTAAATTTCTGTTGAAGACCTAGAAAATGCTGTGGGCTAGGTAATGAAAAGGAGCCTTCAGTCTAAGGCGGCAGATTGAAAACACTGCACCACACACACACAGCTGCTATCTTTCCTGTGACTCTGGATAAGTTCAGTAAGCTGCTACTTTTTAAATTTAAGGAAGTAGACTTTATCTGCAGTTCCGTTTATTCTTTGGGGAAGGATCAAACCCAGGGTATTTCAGGAGGTGGGCAAGCACTCTAACAGGAGCTACACCCTGTCCCTTTAACTCTGAGGAGGGTCTTGCTAACTTGCTGAAGCTTGGCTTGAGCCTGTGAGCCTCTTGAGTAGCTGGATCACTGCACTGTCTCTCCCCACCTGCCGCTGGCAAGCGCCCTGTACACACTGTCATATCAACAACTCAGTCTCAGGCAGCTTCCAGTGGTGTTTCATTTTGTTATTCTTGGTCATTTTGTTGTTGGTTTTCACCTTACCCCAGAGACTTCCAGTCCAGTCCATCTTCTGAGCACATACATTGTTTGATGGATCCATCTTGGCAATGTTAGCCTGATGCTCAGCAAAAGCGACCTGGCGAGCACAGAGGAAGCATAGAAACTGGCAACTGAGGGCTGGGAATGCAAATCCAAAACACTTATTTTATCATGTTCTGTATCATTTAGCCAAACAAGACTTTAATTTCTTTTTTGTAAGTTTTTTGAAACACAGTCTCACTAGCTGGCCTGAAATTTGCTATGTAGACCAGGGTGTACTCAAACTCAAACACAGAGACACCCTACCTCACAAATGCTGGAATTAAAGTCTTGTGCCACTATTATCAGGCCTAAATTTTTTGTTGTTGTTTTTTGAGACAGGATTTCTCTACATAACCTTGGCTGACCTGGAACTCACTCTGTACACTAGGTTGGCCTCAAACTCAGGGATCCACCTGCCTCTGCCTTCTGCCTTCTGTGTGCTGGGACTAATTAAGAAAACAAAATTAAAGACTGGTTATTTTCAGTTCATGGAAACACACTTTTTTCTCTTCTTTTTGAGACAAGGTCTTGTGTAGCCCAAATGGCCTTGTTGTGGTACCTAAAGATAACCTTGAACTCCGGACCCAAAGGTTCCCCTCACCCAAGTGCTGTGATTACAGATGTATACTATAACACCCAGCTACAAAAGCAGTCTTTTTTTGGGGGGGGGAGGGGGCAGGGGATATTTTCGAGACAGGGTTTCTCTGTGTAGCCCTGGCTGTCCTAGCACTCACTCTGTAGACCAGGCTGGCCTCAAACTCAGGAATCCGCCTGCCTTTGCCTCCCAGGTGCTGGGATTAAAGGCATGCACCACCATTGCCCGGCAAAAGCAGTCTTAATGCAATAAAATGGTTAAAAAACTAGCTACAATGCTTCATATCATCTTTACAAATAATTATGGTTCAAAAAAACTAATTTTTTTGTAACTTTTTGGGGGGAGGAAGGAGGAAGTTCAAGACAGGGTTTCTGTGTAGCCCTGGCTATCCTGGAACTCACTCTGTAGAGCAGGCCAGCCTTGAACTTCCAAGGGCTGGTATTAAAGCCATGCACCACTTCCACCTAGACTATTTTTGAAAAGGAATTCACATATGGTTCATGTCATGACTGAAAATATTAACAACAACTCAGGTTCTTTTATAGTTCGTGATAAAATGGTATTTTTCTCTGGGTGGACTGCTATCAAATAGGCTGAAAAACCTGCACAAGTACTGAACATGTTAGCTGCTTACACTGGAATAGATAGTACACATAACCCACAGGTCATATGAAGCACCGAGAGGATACACATAGTTTATATGCAAATGCTGCATGACACCTTTTATCTGTGAGGAGGAGGTTCCAGACCCAAGCCTTTTTGTCCTCTGCAGGACAGCTTTCATGAAACCATGCCCAGAGGAACTCACTGAAGTAAGTAGCGCTCCACCCTGCAAGGTTTCCTTCACTAAGAACCATGTGCTTAACGTGCAAGTGGTTTGTTTGAGGGCCGCAGAAACCAGAGCAAAGGGGAAAGGAGTGTGACGCCATCAGGGGTCACTGCCCATCCTGACTCACTCACTCTTGTCAGAAGACTGAAATTAAAATCTTCCCTTCCATGATTATACTATTCTGCTACAAACAGGAATCTTTTTACATTCCTACAACCTTATTCTTATTTTGAAAGATAATTAAAAAGTAAGAAAAAATCTGGAAAAAAATAGCCCTCAAAAATCAACAGGCTAGATGTGATGACTTACGCCTTTAATCCGAGCACCTGGGAGGCAGGCAGAGCTCTGAGTTCCAGGCTAGCCTGGTCTACATAGGGAGACTCACAAAAATAAAAATAAACAAAAATTCAACAGTAATTATTCATCAGTAATACGATTATCAAAAATTTGAAAATGAATTTATCTGTATCTTAGTTTTCTAATCTCTCTATGGTGACTATACCTAACTTTTATATTTAAAAGGCTTAACTTTTTTTTTTTTTTTTTTTTCAAGACAGGGTTTCTCTGTGTAGCCCTGGCTGTCCTGGAACTCACTCTGTAGACCAGGCTAGGCTCGAACTCAGAAATCCGCCTGCCTCTGCCTCCCAAGTGCTGGGATTAAAGGCATGTGCCACCACTGCACGGCAAAAGGCCTAACTTTTTAGGGATAACATTTTTAGTCATGACTGTGGTATCACTTCTAAATAGAGAGCAAAAAGCTCATTTCCCAAATTATGAGTTTCAAATTATGAGTTATGTATAACACTT
Organism: Montemys delectorum; assembly: GCA_019843815.1. Lineage (NCBI taxonomy): Eukaryota > Metazoa > Chordata > Mammalia > Rodentia > Muridae > Montemys > Montemys delectorum. The sequence continues at coordinate 12,394 of JADRCD010235756.1, forward strand.
TGCTCTGTGCTAGGCAACAGCAAGCCAGTGATAAAAGTAGAACTGTGCCTTTTTGCTAGGATCTCTAAATCACCTGTGCTGACAATTACTGACTTACATCCACTGCTGAGAATCCACCCACCACCTTCAGCCGTATCTGAAGAAAGACTGCTCTCAGAGTGGATAATAGTCTCCGGTTACTATGAATGTATATTTAGTTAAAAGAAAAAACTTATTTAATACCTTATATAGATATATCCAGTTCCATCCTAAACTGACGAGAAAACTGATGATAAAAATGCGTTTCAACTGTGTGTACCAGCGAACATATGTCCACAGCTCTGTAGCCACCAGCGCCACAATGCAGAGCAGACACAAAAGTACCTTGCAAACAGAAGTGGGAATCAGAGTCACGCTGAGTGGTTTTCCCCACCAAACCCCAGCAAAAATCAGTTTAAAAACAAAAAAGGATAGACTTGGCCAGGGAGATGACAGCTCTGGAGGTTAATGAACTTGTCATCAATCCTAACAAGCTGAGTTCAGTCCCAGGACCCACAGAAGAGAGACACCAAATCCAGCAAGTTGTCCTCACACCTCTGCACATACCTACACACACACACACAGAGACATACATAACATGCACACAAAATAAATGAATATAGCATTTAAATGGCCTTAAAAGAACTAGATTCAAATGAAATTACTTGTATAATTTTACTGCTATATAATCCCTATAGTAAGGAACTAAATGCAGGTTCTTAATTAATGGGTATTAATTAATTTTAGAAGTACTTTTTCAAAGGAAGCTTCCTGTCACCCTCATGTCATCTTACCATAAACATATTATATGGATCTACTCCAAAAAAATCTTCAAATTGCCACTTCCATGCTTCTGAATCATGACACTTAAAATTGATTAAAATATCACTCAGTGCATCGTCCAAGGCTCCTGGCTTCCACTCCTCTCCACTGAGGAACTTCTGTATCTCCAACAGTGTCTGTCTCGTAAGGAGAATCTCAGCATCGTAGCGCATGTCTACTTTGTTTTCATCGGGCTGCATCAGTTACCAAAAGACAAACAACAGAGAAAGAATTGTATTATTACATTATTCAATGAAACATTGAGTTTAAAACAGGTTTGGGCCCAATATGGCAGGGCCCATCTGCATTCCCAGCTCTCAGGAAGATGGAAAGAACTTGAAGTTCAAGGTTAGCCTTGACCTTTTCTCAAAAGATAAAAACACCTTGGAACTCAATGTAACATGGTGTAAATAGGTCTAGGTGCCAGCACCACAAAAAACATACTTATCCTCACTTTAAACAATGAGATCCCTCCCTACTCTGAAGTGTGCAACTGTAGCACTTAACAACCTCTATAAACTGCAGGAATAAAGACAATGGCTTCGGTATCAGAGCTGAGAAAAGGCAACAAGCAGCTGGGCTGCCTTGTTCTGCCTTACCGCCTTACATGAAACCCACAGTATCAAGCAACTCAAATTGCACATGTACTACAAGGAGCACAGAAATGTCTCAGGGGCGATGGCGATCTCCAGCACCACATTAAAGCCAGTTGTGGTGGTGCGAACCCACAATCTTACCCGAGAGCACAGGGACAGGGAGATTCCCTGGGCTTGCTTTTCCTGTCCAGCTAGTCTTGAAGGGATTGAGGAACACACTCCAAACTCATCTCTGGCCTCCCCATGTGTGAACATACTTGTGCATGCACACATACACAACCAAAAAAAGGGGAAAACTTTAAAAAATGAATAATTTTTTTTAAAAAAAATCACCATGTATTGATCTTGTTGGGACAAACTTTAATGAACAGGTTATAAGGAAATTGCAAAAAATAAGGACAAACTGAATCTTTATAATTATAATTCAATCTATGAATTTCCATTTGCTGACACAATTTTCAGATAGCCTAAATTTTACAGTAGGCCAAATAAAAACATGTTCTAAATTGACAAAACCATA
>JADRCD010235757.1:8275-41369 GCA_019843815.1 Montemys delectorum
TCTTTCTTTCTTTCTTTCTTTCTTTCTTTCTTTCTTTCTTTCTTTCTTTCTTTCTTTCTTTCTTTCTTCTGGGAGTGTATCACCAATGCCATGCTGGAGATAGAAACTCTCAAAGGATTACCCCTTCTCCTGAAACCATGACTGCTATCTTCATAGTACTAGTAAATTGTACTGGAATGTGTGTACAGGATTATCTTTAACCAGATTCTGTCTGTATGACCAATCATCACCAATTATCAAATAAGACACTTTACAGAAGAACCTGGTGTACTGCCTAGAGAAGAATAACTTCCTAAGACATTGTAGATACTTATAATACTGAATATTATCAACATTTATATTGTTACATATTAGTAACATATTATTATATACATGTTACTATTATAAAATAGTAATTTTATGAGATATTTTTATAGGGTTCATTAGACCATTTGATATCTGCAATTCTAAAATTGTCCACGTTTTATGTGGTTTCATTTCTCAGGAATGAATTATGGAAGATAATGTAAGGTAAGAAATTATATACAAAAAATGCTTAGAGACATATAGCCAACACCCTTAGACAATGTGTAATGACATGAAGAAGCAGCAATGGATAGAAATCTAGATTGGGCTTGGACTTTGCAAGCTAGGCAGTTGAACAGAGGTGGCCCTATGGATGCTCTAAAGTTCTTGGAAAAACGTTTTTTTTTTCCTGGTTTGCTTTTCACTAATGGCTCAAGATTAAAAGTGGCTTTCTTTCTTTGTATGTGTCTCCCTGTCTCCAATATTTTTTTTGAGAATTTGAAAACTTTTCAGGCTATAACTCATACTCATTTGCATTTCTTTTCAGAAGTGGAGATGAAGCACAGGAGAAAGTTCAGTTAATGAGGACTAAACTCAGAAAGTTGATGGGTTCACACAGTCCCAAGTGTATTGCCAACATCACCAGGTCGGATCATTTGTATAAGCTCACCAGAGTATCCAAGTGTTGTATTCAGCTGCCATGGGCTAATTACCTGCATGGACACCATGCTCTCAGAATTGATTGACAGCATCTTTAACAGAAGAAAAAGAGAGCAATAAACAGGACATTTTGACTTGGAGAGAAATGTTTTTATTCTACTCTTTTCTAAACAATGAAACCTACAGTTGAAAATTATACCTGATGCTGGACTTGATGATTAGTTCCTCAGCCTCTAGATTCAGATGATAAAATCCTAACTCTCAGTGTGATGTGGGATCTTTGTTAGGTGATAACAACATAAAAACAAAGACCTTGAAAGACACACTAGTGCCCTAACAGACACTGCGGAGAACACCCTTGCCCCTCTGGCATGTGAGAACTGACTCTTATCAGATCCTACCAGAGCCTTCATCTTGCTAACAGACTACAGAATTATGAAAAATAAGTTTCTCTTCTTTATAAACCAGTTTGTGGTATTTTATAATGGCCTGAATGGTCTAATATACTCAAATTATAGCAATTTGCTCATGCTTGTGATTTTTCTGAGCATGTCTATTGAAAAAGAAATGTCAAAATCTGTATAATTGGGAACAATAGCATAATAGTCAAAGACAAAATTCAAAGTTCCAAATTGTGAACAATGGGAGGAGAACAAAGATGTGGTATAATATAGATGAATACTAAGTCTTTCAATGAAGCTAAGAAAGTTAGTTATCTAGATGACTGTAGAATAATTCTAGCACGACATAATTTTTGTTCTTGTGTGAAACATTAAGAAAAACTGGATTGGGTTGCGTTTAAGGCCATGGTGAATCAGTTGTCTAGTGTGTTGCTAGACTATCAATTTGTTGAGATTGAAAAATCATGTCTCACACCTATGTAACTCATTAAACAAGGAGAGGTCTAGCTGGTGCGGAATGAGAGCCTTCCCCTTTCCTGACAAGCCTTCATGGGACTGGAACATACTCTGCATGCTGCTAGAGGAAAAAGTAGACATCAGCTCAGCTACAAACTCTTCAATCTACAGTGGTGACCTGGTTGCAGTGTACATGCTGGTACAATATTGACACAAAATGTTCTGGGAGTAATGAACCACTATCTCATTAGATTTAAAGCTCCCTCCATGAGATGGAACCCATGTCTGATACTGCTCTTGTGGCCAAGAACCTGAGACTAGATAGGTATGGACCCAAAGGAAAACCAAATACTATACTGTTTTGCTCAATGTAACAATAAAATGACTCCTAATGACAATCTGCTATACTAGTAGATCAGCGTCTTTCTCAGGTATCATCAGAGAAGCTTCCTTCTACAGTAGATGGGAACAAATACAGAGAACCACAACTGGACTGTGTACAGACAGATCTTAGAACTCCAGTCCCAAATCGGATGTCTCCATCAAATCTTTCCCCTTGGGGCTCAGGGTACTTTGCAGAAGAGGAGAAGGAAAAATTTTAAGAGCCAGTGGGAATGGAAGACACTAAGGAAAACAAAACCTTTTAGACAGAACAGGACTGATGCACACATGCACTTATAGAGACCTGTGTACAGAGCCTGCATAAGTCTATGGCAGATGGGATCTCTCCTGAGAAGGGGAGTGCACACAGGCCCCATCCCTAAATCAGAAGCTGTCTCTAATGCCAACTGCTCACAAAGGACGTGTTTTTCCAATAGAGTCTCACTAGGCATACAAATTACTTTTAAGGGCAGGTCCCATGCCTAGGAGTAAATGACCAACACAAAACTATCTCAATGATATTTTTGGAGGAATTGTGCCTCATAATGCCTTGACTGGGCTCTATTTTTCTACCTTACAGGTCTTTTGTTATATAATATGGTTTCAGATTTAATGTGTTTTATGGGGTTTCTCTTTTTGTCAGTGCACGTGTCTCTGTATTTTCATGTGTTTCTTGTGATTTTTCTTTGGCTCTCTTTCCTTCTATTTGTTTGTTTATTTTGTCTTATTCTTGTTTGCTTTAGCTCCCTGTATGTTTTTTGATAAGAGAATGAAATAAAGTGTGTGTGGATTTGGATGACTGTGGAGATTGAGAGGATCTGAGAGGAAGCAGAAGAGGGGAAAACCATAATCAGAATATACTATATGAAAAAATCTGTTTCCTATAAAAATTAGAGTGACTAGGAAAAAACAAAAAACAAAAAAAAATGTATAGACTAAAAAAAGTGAAAATTCTATCTTTGTAAGATGTCCTTGAAAGAAATTGTCATTGTGGTGCCCAATACTAGGCACAATTGATCAATACCAGTAAAAATAGGTAATTTTAGAAAGTCATCCCATTTTTGAGTTGTTCCCAATATTAAGCCTGGCTTGTGGAAGATATCAGTCATCGGCATAAATGTGTGGAATGTACATTGCTAGCACTGGAACTGTGATGCAATCTTAGAGCCAGAGAACAGGAACTCTTAACTGATGAAAGAGACCTTGGGAATAGAGAGGACTGCTTCAGTGAGGATGCAAAGTCCACACCAGCTCCCATTGTAAGTGCAGCACAGGAGTAAGAGCTCGCTTCTCTCGGCAAAGGAATGAGCTGGTGAAAGAAGCCAGGAGTCAGTTGTATCTCTCTCTTTGAAGAGGATATGTGTGTTTATTGTTTCTAGAGAGAACAAAGTATTTTCAGTTGCAAAAGTGTCAGAGAGATAAATTTTACCCAAATATAAGGGGACTTTTAAATCATGAATGGCTGAAGCATCCAGTGGTCCTCCTATGTAATTTTTCTCTTTTATTCCATAGCAATAAATATGTATCTGTGTGTGCACACAAACATGCTTGTGTGCATGTATATATATTTATGCGAGCATGCTTGTGTCTGTGTGTTTTCATAAGCCTAGAATAAAGTCTTCCTTTTTATTCACTTGTGATTAGAATGTAACAGGGTTCTGATAAATTGGTATTGAGCAAGAATTGGGCAGAAATGTGGTGTGCAACTCTGGTTAGTTTCTCAAAAGGAAGGGATGATGTATTGTCTTATTTCCTTCTTTGTCCATGATAATGAGGCTACAAAGTTGTGTGAGGACTGGAGCTGAGAAGAATATATTGGATTCCAAAAAGCTTCATTTTGAAGACAGCAGAGTAAATAGTTAGTTTCCCTCATGATCGCTAATGTTCCTGTGGTGGCCATATGAGACTTGGACTGCCCACTTAGGAAGTAAGACACTATTAAAAAAAATCATTCGTTTGTGTCTTTCTGTGGTAGCATAAGAATCAACATCTTATATGCCAAGGGATCCCAAAGATGGTGACACCCTAGTAGCAGGAACCATTCAAATAAAAGTACTTTGAAGGAAAGTTTCTCATCCCATAGGTGCTCACAGAAGACATCCCGTAGGATCCCTTACATTTTAGATATGTTTAAATGATAGTGCCAATATTTTGTTAGCCTAACACATTTTAGTAGATAATTAATTTCATATTTAGGTTGTAAGATGATAAAACTAGGTTGTATAAAGATTAGCTGGGGCTGTTTACCTAATAAGATGAGCATCACCTAATAGACTTAGCATCACATAGAATTAAGTTGGTAGATTATAGGATATGGTATATGGTGTGTAATTCTCTGGCCCCCTGAAATCAGAGATTACATTACTGGTGGAAGACACCAGAATTACAGTTATCTGCTGCTTGGGTAGGTCCCTTTCTCTCTTGTATGAGTACCATTTAAGCTTTAGAATTTTTACATTAGACTCTTTTTTTTTTTTTTAAAGTTAATATCATATGGTCCTTGGGAATCTTGAAGATGATATATAATCTAACACTTTTATATTAATACAGACATGATACATTCTTTCTACTTATAAGAGCTAAGAACTAATGAAAGCATACTTTGGAGGGAAATCTCAATTATGGCACTGTTGGTTTTGAATAGATAGTCTTCACTCCTTTTGATGGCTCCAGTGTAGATCACTTACAAATGTCTCTGTGGAGTTAGTAAGTATCAGACCCTAGAATCTGAAACTATTCTCCATCTTGGTGGAATCTTACCCATGCAACTTGTGTGTGGATGAAACTAATTTTTAAAAATCCAATTAACACAGTGAATCAGATTCACTAGCAGATTCAACAAGCAGATCACCGCTTCTCTCTGCTGTCCACATTTCTGTTCTTTGGAGGCAGAGATTATGGGCAAATCTTCCTAGTCACGGACTTCTACTGTTGATGTTTTCCAGTTCCCCCCCATCCTCTGAGGCTCTAAAAGCTGTGCAGTGAGCTGACACGATTCTCCGGTTTTCAATCCTCTGCACTTCATTAGACTCAACCTTCTGGGATCGTTCAGTGAGTGGTGAATCTGGACATCTCTTTCATGATCCCTACTGATCTCCCTTTTACTGCTCTCCTTATTTCTGTGTCTTCAGGAGGACCTCCAGCTTCTTAGTCTCTTCTTCTATCAGTTATCCATGTGCTCAACTACCCATTTACCTAACAAATATTCCCTAACACCTACTTCTCCCATGTACGTGATATACACCAATGAATATGACCCATTGACTCATTCAACAAATATGCATGGTGTATATGTAGTATTAAACAAATTCTATACAGCATGTGCTAAATAGTGAGCAAGATAGATTCTCACAGACTTTTAACCTAATGATTGCTCTTTAATTCAAAAGAATACAGACTTATCACCATGTATTTATAGAAAAGGTATTTATTCCAATTACTATGATAATGTGCTGAGATATAATTATATATAATATAATATAATATAATATAATATATTCTTTTATGTATTTGTCCTATAAACTGCAACAGAAGGAGCCAAAGAACAGAAAGGTAGTTAATGAGCCCAACATCTCACAGATATCAAACGATGGAGTTATTTGAATTCTAAATCCTGCTCCTGTTGAAAGAGGACTTTTATCGCCAGGTAGTGTAGATCTGCATGCACAGTACATAAAATTTTTAGTCTATTCTTACCAAAATCAATCTATAGATTCAATGCAAAATCTCCATCAAAATTCCAGTGCCATTATTCATAGAAATTGAACAAATAACCTCAAAATTCCAATGGAAACACAAAAGACCAAGGATAGAAAAAACAGTATCATATTGAGCAATTAAAAACACTAGTGAATTTAACCCCACCCCTAATTTCAGGTTATACTATGGAGCTACAGTAATAAAAATCATGGTACTGTTATAAAACCAGACATATTGATCAATAGAATTGAGGCCCCAGATAAAGCTCATGCTCCCACAGCCACTTGTTTTTGACAGTGTGGTCAAAACTACACATTTGAGAAAAGACAATACCTTCAGTAAATGGTGCTGGTTAAACTGGGCAGCTATGCATAGAAGAATGATCCCACAGAACACTCCAAATGCATCAAATACTTTAATATAAGATCTGATACTCTGAATATGTTAGATGAGAAAGTAGGGAATATGCTTCAATTTATAGGCAGAGGAAAGGATTTTCTGAATAGGATCTTAGTAGCACAGGCATTAGGATGAACAATTGACAAATGAGACCCCAAGGAACTCAAAACTTCTATACAGCAAAGGACATCAACCATTGAGTGACAAGGCAAACTGTAGATATAAGAGGATAACATCTTTTGTCATTTTTTTTTTTTTTTTGCATTATCCACACATGCAGCACCCTTTATTTCCTACCCAGGGCAGACCACTCCTACTACAGCTCCTGGTGCTTCTAGTCCTAACAACATTCCACTGGTTCCACAGAGCACAGTACCACATGGGTGAGAAATGACAAAGAACTGTTGGTGCCAGATAGAAGTTTAATCAGCCCAGAGAGTTAGATTATGCTGGAGGTGTTAAACCTGAATGAGTAGCAGGAAGGGCAGGGCAGGCAGGAGGAACTGGTTAAGCAAAGGCATGGAGACAAAAACCAGGATGTGCAGAGTTTGACAAAAAGTTTAGTGTTGCAGGATCTGTTCAGAGAGGAGAGTCTCTGGCAGGAAGTATTTGGGGCTGGGCTATACAGAGACACCCTGCCAGATGATGAAGGTGGAACTCAGTCGTGAGCGCCATCGAAGCTACTCAGAGGATCATCTTTAGGTTGAAGTCTTTAAAGAACACACAGAGAGACAGAGGGTGGTGAGACAAAAGAGATGATTTCTTTTTACAATATTCCCTGGTTTCCATACTGCTCCAAGAACCCCTGCGGTATCACTGTGAAACAGCTAAGATTGGAAAGAAAAAAAGCCTTCATATACTATGTTAGACTCTCTACCAAAAACCATGATAGAGAGAAGATTCAGCTTCGAGCATATGTTGCCAAGAAAAGCTGGGAGACACATGGTTAATCTGGGATCAGTCATCATCTGAATAAAACAATCTATGGGAGCTAACTGTGTCAGCTTCTCACTCCAGCCGATTACAAATTATTCTGTTTCTGGCAGAGGTATACTTGCTGGCTGTTTCATGTGGTAACACGGGCTTTGAAAGGGGAAACACTAGTGTTAGTGAAGGGTGTAGCTAGCAATTTGAAATTGGTACGCACAGCAGTCAGTCTATTGCTCCCCATCCTCATCGTCTCCCCCAAAGTAGGTTTGCCATTAAACACAGTGTGAGATCCTGCCCAGTGGGGATGCAAGCCCTCCACCATCTCCCCTTGCCTCTGTCTCATACAGACACAACAGAAATAAAACAAACTCACATCCCAACAGCTCTTTGGAAGTACTTTATCGGTGAGCTTTCTGCCTCCTTGTCTTTTCAGAGGACACAAGGTAGGAGGGAAGAGTATGGCCAGAAAAGAAAGGATGGCAATGAAGGAAGCAATAACATGAGAAGACAGATATGTCTCTATTGAAGAGGGCAAGGAAGGAAGAGATTGGAAAACTAGCTTCATGCGCTTTCCTAAACGCCATATTGAAATTCTTATGCTAGGCTGTGAAAAACCCCAAGCAGAGCAAGACAGTCTCTAGCATCAAGTTGTCCAGGTTTGGCTAGGGAGGCCTAGGCACATAAGTGTACCTCGTATAAAACCTTGGAAGTACTTAATTGGCATAGAAGCCATTGCATCGGAAATCACGGTAGTACAAGAGAAAGGATTAATAACAAAACTTAATTTTATTTATTTATTTATTTATTTATTTATCTATTTATTTATTTTGTGTGCCTGAAGACAGAGGTGTGGGTATGTGTCATAGTGCCAATACTGAGACCACAGGACAACTTACAAGAGTCAGATACCAACCATCCCTGTCAATCCCAGGGAAGGAACTCCGGTCACCAGTCTAGGTGACAAGCACCTTTACATACTGAGCCATATCACTGAGAAAGGATCTTTTCAAGGGGGAAAACAGGACTTAGGCATTGTTCAGATGTCTGTAATGGGGAGACTCACTCCAACCAGAGCACAGACACAGGGGCAGTAACAGCATTGCTGGTCCTAGAACGAGAAATCCCCTGATGGCAGGATGATAAAAGGTGAGCAATGAGGGGAAGGAACGTGGAGGTGGGACCAAGAGGGAGGCCTATGGCAGACCACAGGCCTGGTGAACATGAGCGCGCTGCCGGTATCCATGGATTTTTCTTAAAGCAAGAACGGAGTTGGAGAAGGCTTTCAGGTGTGGAAGTGCTGTGATCATTTCTAAAAGCTTTTTCCCAAGGCAGCATGGATGATGAGCAGCAGGAGAGAAAGACTGAAGGGATGGAGACAAAGGCCATCCATGGAAACAGGAGGGAGCTGAGTTCCTGTGGTTGCTACAGACATCTGGAACCTATGCTTGGTCTTATTACAGGTAATAGTTTTAACACCTTCTAACTCTACTTCATACAACCTGTGTGTTCCAAGTTCGTGTGCTGAAACTCAGTCTCTAAGGAGATGATCTTAAGAGAGAAGGCCTTTGGGAGAGCACAGATCTAAGGAGTGGAACAAGTTTTTTAGAAAAGAGGCCCGAGGGGCTCATTTACCTTGTCTTTTTGTGAGACGGTGAGAAGGCATGGAATGAAGCAGGAAGCAAGCTCTGAGTTAGCACAGAAACTTGTCAGCTCTTGATCTTATAATTCCCAGCCTGCGGAACTGTAAGGAGTTCTTTGGCATATAAGTTCCCTAGTCTGAGGTCTTTTGTGATAGCAGGCTAAGTGGGCTCAGACACTACCACTATTCTACATGTTACAATGATAAACCAGTCTTAATTTTTCTGTCATCCCTTCGTTTTCCATATTAGGTACCAGCTATATTGTTCTGGTGAGTCCTACCAGCTCTGGGATCCCATTTCCAGAATGTACAATTATGCCTCACTCCCAATTGCTATAGGTCCTTTCATAAGGAATGGAAACTTCTTATTATTCTTATTATTCTTATTATTAGAGACGTTTATAATCATTGTACCCACCTTTTTAGACTATTATTCTCAAAAAGAATGAATGCATTCTGCAATGATCAATTGTGCTTACCAGAGACACTTCATTATCTTCTATCTATCTGACCTTGAATAGTTGATTTACATTTAGCAGTGAGTTTTATATTTAAAAAACAAGGATTTCTATATAAACTATTGCTATGTGCATGATATATATGCTGTTATGTATGTGTATATGGGAGAGTAGAAATTTACACAAGACACATGGGGAGATCAGAGGAAACTCTTGGGTGTCGGGTTGTGCATTTATCCTGTTTGACACAGGGTATCGTGTTTTTTAGTTCGTGTGTGCCTTGGAAGTGGCCCATGAGCTTTCAAGCACTTTTCTGCCCCATTAGCAGCATGCTCTAACAGTACTGGGATCATAGATGTGTACTAATGTGCTGGCTTTACCTGGGTTCAGGGGATCTGAGCTCAGATTCTCGAATTTAGGTGGCAAGCATTTTACCTAATGATTATCTTCCCGACCCTAAAACACACTTGTTTCTTAAATAAATGACTGAATGTTTTTTCTTAGTAATATTTTTCAAAATCATCTTTAAATGAGTCAATAGAGTTGAGCATATTAAAGAAAAATCATAAAATGATACTCTTCTCACTTGTCTATAACATTCAATAGTTTCCTTACTATCACTTGATACCCTTCTATGTCACTGTGTAGACTCACCAATAGATCAATGGTCAGTCAAGTATTGTAGTGGGTAGAAATGACACGCGGATTGTGAACACTCATCTTTTATCTTCTGATTGTAGGAACACAGTATAGAAATAGCTATGGTGCAGCACAGATTAGCTGGGGTGTATAGTTGGAAAATGTGAGTTTACATCTCTACTCTGTCACTTATGGATCAAGTGACTTACTAAGTCTTAAAATCTTTGACCTTGTAGTTTCATGTATCAGCATAACATATAAGAGCCTGGATAAATGGTTTAAGTGGAGCTCGGGAGGGCAATGGAAACCCAGAGTAGAGACAAGAAGGGGTGTGTGTGAGGAGGTATTTCAGAAAGTATGTTGGACATTGCAGTAGCCCATTCATTATTTAAATTAACTAATGATCCCTACTAGAGGACTAGGAATTCTCTGATGATGGCTATTTTCAAATTTTTAGCCTTTAAAAACAATAGGGACTCAGGAAAGCCCTTCCCAAGATATTCCTAACATTTCCTTGTTTTCTAGCTTACTGGGGGTGCCACAGAGTCTAGTAAGAATGTGTTAATGTTGTAGCCATTGAATCTGAGTTCAAATTCTAGCCCTGCTTTTTCCTAATTATGTGGTCTTGGGTAAGTCAGCTGACCTCAGAGACTCAGCTCCTGTGGAGAGGAGGAATGGGGCAACACCCCCACAACCCAGGACAGCTCCTGCCTGGCATGTAACAAGAGCTCAATATTCCCTTTGTTCTTTCCTTTCCTCCTCTCAGTCGCTCCCTCCTGCCTCGCTCCCCAGGCAAGCTCCCCTGACCCTCTGCTCCTTTGGCTGAGTCGATTCAGTTGTGGAAGCAGAACGACTTATGGTTCATTTCAGGACACGGATATTTTGAGCTGTTTGTTTTCCAGCCTACAGTCATGTTTTCCAATTCAGGTTACGTTTCCTGCTGGAAAATTGGGCCCTCACAAGAGCTGTTGGCAGCCACAGACTGATCTGGTTGAGAACCGTCCCATCCCTTGGCAGGCAGTTGAAGAGCACCACTCAGTGTGTGCGCGTGTGCGGGCGGCAATTCACATCCCTCTGAGGTTGGACTGATCGCCAAAGTCACTCCCGGCACAACTCCGGCTCTCCCAAGATGAAGAGCCCTTTTTCTAACTTAATAGTTACATGTTTCCTTGGATGTGGAAGGCAAAGACACTGAAGTGGACAAAGCTGAGCTCTGCTTATGTCCTCTGTCAGAGGCACAGTGTGAACTCCCAGCTAGTAGGTTCCCTGTAAATGTGAAAGATTCCCTTTGGTAGAATAGATACAAACCATTCCTGACTGCTGGCTCTTACACCTTGCCTTTGATGACTCTCTGCTGGCTTTGATGTTAGATTTATCGGGAAATCAGGAGGTCTGGCTTGGAACACTTTTTGTTCTTCTGAATCTATCCCTTGCAATATCATCCAGAAACCTCTGTTTTATTCTTTCCTCTAAATTTTATTTTATTTTTTTCTCTTGGTGTTTTCAGCCCAAGTCTAAGCTCGTCTGTCTGAAATCGAGCACGCTTGCTATACTCTCCATTTCTTACCTCCTTACTTTCTGCTCCTCAGTCCTGAGCACCTGCCTCAGCGTGGGGAGTAAGTACCACAGAGAACTGGGGCCCATTCAGGTCCTTCCCTTCCTCTCTTCCATCTCCCTTTCCTGTTCAATCAATCAGCTATGCCTATATCCTAAAGGTCTCTTGGATTGTTTCTTCCTATTCTTAATCCTCTAATTCTACTCCTATAGCATAGACTTTCTCGTTTTGATCATCACAAAAGGCCCCTGTAATTGTTAATTTTATTATTCATCTTGACTGGGATAAAGGATGCCCAAACAGCTGATAATATGTAAATTAAGTGCCTAAGGGGGTGTTCCTAGACAAGGTTAGCTCTTAAATCATACATGCAGTAATCAGGATGTGCTCTGTGGGGTTTGGACTATAATGCAGCCTGTGAAGGCTTTGATGTTAGGTTTATCTGGAAATCAGGAGGTCTGGTTTGGAACACTTAAAATGGAGTAATCATGTTGAAGAAGGCCTGTATTTTTCCCATTCCCAGTTCTTGCTCTGGCAAAGCAGTCTGAGCCCACTCCCTTTTTACAAAAGCTTCCAACTTTTAGGGCCTCATCCCTGTGTAGGGAACAACCCTATCGGCTCCCCTAATTCTCAGTCCTTTGGATTTGCACCAAATGCCACCATTGGCTTTCACTCTTCTGCTGCTTGCAAACGGTAAGTACACCACAGGACTTCTCACACTTCCCAGTCCTGTGAGTCCATCCTCAATATAAATCTTGTCTCTTGTATTTTGGCATATCCTGTTTCTCTGGAGAACCCTGATTAATACACCTCTTCCCTTTTTCTTTCCTTTTGCACAGTTTATGGTCCAGTGCAGCAAAACTCAAATCCGACTATGTAACTCCCTTGCTTAAAGTGTCTGTCACTTGTTCTTCCTCGATCAGCCACAGGATTAAGTGGTGGTACAGGAAATAAGTTCATCCTCCACAAGTCACTCCTCCCCCCCCCACACACACACATCTTGAACTGCTTCGTTAACGATGTTAAATTCCATGATATCCTGGGCCAGAACTTCATCTGTGAATTTGCTATTTCTTCTACAATCTTAACCACACTTTTTGCCTATTCGATCATTTATTGATTTTAGGAAATTGTTAGCACCAGCACATCCTTGTACAGCAGATTCTTCCCACAATCCCTAACGTGCCTTCTGGCTTGAAGAGATGTAATTCTGAAAAGCCTTCTATATTCAAGATCACCTGCCTTCTCTAGTTTAAAAGAAGGTTTTAGTGTGTGTGTGTGTGTGTGTGTGTGTGTGTGTGTGTGTGTGTGTATGTGTGTGTGTGTGTGTGTGTGTGTGTGTGTGTGTCTGCTATAGAAGAAACTGTGTTATGGGCTAACAGTGCCCTCTGAAGACTGTTTGAAATCGAAGCTCAAATCTGCAGAGGTAGCCATGGTGTTGTTTGTTGAAATAAATCTTGGAGCAAAATGGTGGATAAAAACTATGCTGATGCTGGGAGAGAAAATGTGAGCTCAGAGATCTCATGGGACTTGACATTTCCATCCATCATGGCCAGCAAGCATGGAAGGGGAATGACTGGGTTTAATGTGAATCCTCTGGATTGAGTTAACCATTTGGAAATCATGAATAACAATCACTTTCTCCATTAAGGCCCGATTCTTGTCACCAGTTCTAATAAATACATACCACATTGTCCATGCATCAATGTTACAAAATTCTTCAAAGAATGTCTCCAGGAGTAGACATGCGTGTGCAAGCCTGTACATATGCACACACACACACACACACACACACACACACACACACACACACAAAACCCTTTTATACTCTAACACACAAAATAAGGCTGATTGGCAAACAGATGGCCATGGCTCCCTTTGTCTCAGTTCATAGTACCACCTCTAAAGCCTTCCCGCCAGCATATATAGCACAGGGAATTTAAACATCTAGGCCCTGAGCATCCCTGTGCCATCCTATTTCATTATCATCGACCCCTCTAATCTCACTAAGCTGATGAGCTTGCTCATTTTCCAGGCTCTTGCAGTTTCTCTCCCAACACCAGCCCCACGGTCCCTCCTGTCCTGATACACAGGCTGCCTTCCCACGTTGTTGTCTTGGCACACTCACTTGGACCCACTCATCCCTTGATTCATTTGCTCGAAAATGTTCTAGGGAACCATTGTCACTAATCTCTCTACCAAGTCACCCGCCCAGGGAATCTACCTTAGCAGAGGCTGTTGGCCTTGCTGTCACCCGGCTGGGCCAGACACTAAACTGCTGTCTCTTGGCTGTGGAGTCACTATTCTCCATTTAGATTTGTTATGTTTGGGCTGGAAGCCCACAAACCCTATTTCTGCTTTGCTTTCTGACTCCACCATAGATCCTGTCAAGTAGAAGGCTTTACAGGGAGAGCTTGAGGCAGGTCATACCAGGTTCCCTTTTGGTTTTTGTTTTTGTTGTTTTTCTTTTAACATAAAGAAAGAGTTTTGTTGAATTACAGCAGCAGCCGAATTCATTTCCTTCAGCGGTAGAACCAGCCTCCTAACCTCCTAGGGGACATAAGCACAACCCAGTAGAGGGAGACCCTGTGTTCAGAGGTTGGAGAGTCTACGTGACCTTAACGCATTCCTTAGGCTCTTGTCCACTCATGGAACCATTATCTATACTTTAAAAAGTGCTTATTAAATAGGGTTTTTTTCACTTAGAAATGTTATACTTAAGCTAGTGTACTTAAAAAAATTTAATGTTAGTTCTTTTATATTTGTGATTATAATTGCATCAGTTCTCCTCTCTCTTCTTTCCCTCCAAACATACCCATAAAACCCCTTCCTTGGTCTCTTTCAAATTTGTGGTCTCTTTTTTTCATTAGTTGTTGTTACATGTATACCTCTATATGTGTGTGTATGTGTGTGTGTGTGTGTGTGTGTGTGTGTACACGCACACACGCACACACGCATGCGTGCACACACACACATATATATACATATAAACCCCTATATAGATGGAGCCTGCTCAGTCTGTATAATGTTACTTGTATGCATGCTTTCTTGGTACTGGATAACTAGCTGGTGTGCTCTTCCCTGCAGAAGACTAATTCTCTGCTCTCTGCAGCATCTCTTAATTGCCTGTAGTTCTTGATACAGGGTTGAAGCCTTAGGTGCTCTCTTCCCTGTTTACCTTGGCATGCGCATTGTTATTGTCTTTGTTAAGTTCGTGTTATAGTAATCAGTCACACTGGTGGGACTTTATGGGTGCAGCTTCTAACAGTTCATCGACACTTTTTAATTTTAATAACTTCAGCACCTTTGCTCCCCAGCCCTAAAGAGAATAGATTTCCCTTCACAACTTTTGCAATACCATACAAATCTTGCCCTATTCTCAGGAAGGGAGCTAACACTTTTTCATATTTAGATGACAATTTGTTGTATTAAATTGTTCCTGTAACATGCATAATTCCTGTTTGGGGCAACAGGCCTGGAGGGAGAGAGATATAAATTTAAAACTCCAGTACTGTCTACACTTTGGCTGTCTATGCTGACTTTAGTTTTAAACTTGTTCAGATCTTAACTGGCGATTATCATATACATGTCTAATTGTTTGTCATGATAAGATTTTACAGCCCAGTCTGAAACACAGAAAAGTGTTATGCTGAAGTGGTATAGATTCATTAATGCCACCCTACTTTTGTATGACAAGCATACTATACATACACCTGCACACATTACACAAGCATGTTCACACAGTCACCCATCTTTGAAGAAAATGTAAAAGGAAAGGAAAACTCTCATTTGCACGTGTGCAATAATTATTATTTTCATTCTACTTATCCCTTTCTTTCACCTCTGTGAATTTCATTCTTGTGTTATTTTCCATAAACTACAGAACCTCCTTTGCTGATATTTGGCCTGGTCTCTGAGCTGCAAATCTTCTCTGTTTCTGTTAATCTCAAAATGTCTTTCTTTCTCCCTCTCTCTTTCTCTTTCTTTTTAAATAATAGTTTTATGGATCATAGAATTCTTGGCTGTCTTCAACACTACATTGCTCTGTGGCTTTCATTATTTCTGAGGAGAAACCAGCAACTCTAGTATGTGGTAGCATGCAATACGTAGTAAGTACTACTTACTGTGGTTTTTCTTCCTAGAAGCACCTAAGATTTTTTTTTTATCACCGGGTTTCAGAATTCAGCAGAGTTTCCTGTGATATTGAGCATACACATACTACTCAGAATTTGTTAGATTCTTGTATTTGTAAATTGAATATTTTTCTTAATTTCAAATATTTTTGACCACTGTTTTGGATATTTTTATTTGTTCCATCCTCTGTTACTTATTTTTAGGATCTTAATTCTAAGTGCATTAATATACTTGACACTCTCTCAAAGGGACTGATATTTCCTTTGTTCCATTTAATTATCTCCTTGTCTTTTCTTAATTTAGATGATTGCTATTCATCTACTTTTACTTCATTTCTCCCCATTATTCTTGTGGTTTCAGTTTAATTTTACGATTCCTTTGCTTGTACCTCTGTATAAAGTTTAAGTGTGACGTTTCCCCCATAGGCCCATGTGTTCAAACACGTGTTACCCAGGTGGGGGCACTGTTTCTGGAGGCTGTAGAGTCAGGGTTTTAGGAAGTGGGTCACTGGGGCAGGGATTCAATGTTATAGACCAGTTCTGCCTCCAGCTCACTCACCAATTAATCTATCAATCAATCAATCTCTCTCCCTCCTGTCTGCTTGTCTGTCTCTGTATCTGTCTCTTTATTTCTCTCTATCTCTTCTCTCTCTGTCTCTGACTGTCTCTCTCCTCTGTGTGTGTGTGTCTGTCTCTGTCTTTTTTGTTTCTCTCTCTTCTTTCTTTGTCTGTCTTTGTCTCCTCTCTCTCCCTCCCTCTCCCTCCCTCTCCACCTCTCTCTGTTTCCTCATCTACTGAGATGTCATGAGTCCCAGCTTACATGCTTTTGTGGTCATAAACTGTAATGTACAGTCCCCGTTGTGGTGGATCACACTTGCCTCCACAATGATGAACTATACCTTCAGATCATGAACCGGAAGAAATCTTTTCTCTCTTAAATGTTCTCTTATGAGGTGCTCAGTAGAGCAAAAATAAAATAAAACAAAACAGACATATCATCCCACTCTTCATTCATTTTCTTAGATGTTCTTGTATGCTTTCTCTGGAGTGTTCCATTCTGGTTGCCTTTTTGGTCTAATAATTTTTATCACATGTAAACATTTTAAGATGTGTTGTAGAGACTCTAAAACATCTTCTTTGCCTTCCATTTCTACCCAACCTGATACACTTTTCCCTTCCTATTCTTTCCCTCCTTCCTTGTCTTCCTCCTCTATTTTTGAGATAGGATCTAGCCTAGTCTGACCTCCAACTTACTATATGGCTTAAACTGTCCTTGAATTTGTGAGTGTCTTGAGTTCTGGGGCTGCACCCATGTGCCACTGTACCTGTGGGATTTTCTTTGTTATTGTTGTCATTTGTTCATTTCTTTTGAGGAGTGTCAATGTTTGTTTAAGCAAACAATGGATTTGGCTGGGCTTAAGTTCCAAACTGGTCTTTTCTTTGTGGAAAGTGGCTGAAATGTATGCTCAGCCCTTTTGGGGTCTCGGGCTTCTGTGTACTTCCTTGCATTGGATTTTGTTGTTGCTGTTTTGTTTTGCTGCAGATTTTGCTCCTCCCTTCTGTGTTTCCCTTCTCTCCCCATCACTGACTATACACTCTGACCCCATCAATACCTTTTCAGTAGTTTATCAGCTCAGAGCTCTGCTGTCTGACACCTCAAGGTAGTAGGACTGTTGCTTTCTACTGCCTCGGGCATTGGGTTGGGGAAGATCCTTGGTAAAACTGTGATGATTGACAGATCTTACCAGTCCTCTTCTGGAGGAAAGGTCTATGTCCTGTCTAGTTTCTGTCTGCTGTTGGGATTTTGCAAAGTATTTTAATCACCCAATTGAAGCTGAATTATCATTACTTATAAATCTGATCATTCCAAGCCAATTTTCCCTCACTGGAGACTATGGTTCCCTTAAGTCCATGTTTTTCTTCCTTCTTATAGAGTCCTTGGAAGGCTTTTCAACTCTTAACAATTTCTTTGACAAGTCATCTGTAAGCAAGTATAATGTGTAACGTTGTATCATGATTCCAGTTTATGATGAATTTTCATATATTTTTTTCTTCTTTTAGAGTTTGTCTCAATCTGGTGAGATAGATATTTTTACTGTTCCCATTTTAGAGATGAAGAAACTAAAATTCTAAGACACGTGTACAAGTTCATACATGCAGCAAAAAGAAGCAGCAGCCTTTAAAACTCGGCTGATTTGAACTCTGTGCTCTCGTCAGGATGTCAAAACTATCTTAGAATATAATTTTCATTATGAATCGTGTGTGCACACAAGTAGGCATATCCACTCACACATGTCTGTATGTGTGAGTACGGCTGCTTACATATGTGGAGATCAGAGGACAGTCTTGAGTGTTCGATCCTCCCTGCATCCTTGTTGAGACAGTATCTCTCATTGGGCACTCTTGTGTCTGTCGGGATAGATGTCCCACTGGCTTCCAGGGTTTCTCTTTTCTATACCTTGCATCTTGACTTAGGGATGCTGGATTAATGGATGAGTATCACTGCACCTGGCTTCTTTGTGGCTTCTGGGTATCTGAACTCAGGTTACCAGGTTTGAGTAACAAATGCTTTACACACCAAGGCATCTCCCTGGCCTGGATCTTTGCTTTCTTTTTAAACTGAAGCCTGGGCAAACTTGACTCTCTTTAATGGAGAGTTTTGGTTGGGTGTGCCTGAATGAAGACCAGAAAAGGAAGTCTTACCTGAGAGCTGGGTAAGGGTCATTGAGAGTTTTCCTGTCAACATATATAATTTTTTAAAATGGGGGTATTTTTTCACCACCGTGAACTGCTCCCCACAATCTGGTGCTGACCCAGTATCTTGTTAGTGAGGCCTCCCCAAAGCAGGATGCTCAGTGTCTGTTGGTGGTGCTATCCCTGGTTAGGTGGAGCTAGGCTATATTTAAAAAGCTAGCTGAGTAATCCAGAGAAAACAAGCCAGTAACTAGCATTTTTCCACAATCTCGCTTCAGTTCCTGCCTCCTGCATCATGTCTTGAATTCCAGCCTTGACTTCCCTGGATGATGAACTATGACCTATAAGCCAAATAAACCCTTTACCTTCCTGAATTGCTGTTGGTCGGTGCTTCATCACCACAATAAAAACAAAACTCTAACAATGTCCTACCTGCAGATTTAGATTCAGAGAAAGAATGAGAATAGGATGATCCTGGCATGAGATAGGGATCAACTTTTCTGGCTGATTCTATTGCTTCTGGAGCTATAGTCAGGCAGGAAGGCACAGAGCCCAAAGAACCTGTCAAGCTTGACATGTACCAGGCCTGGCAGAAAGCATCATGTGGGACATAGAGTCCTGTGGTCATTGTCTTGGGAAAGTGAGCTCTAATCTAGACAGAACCCCAGGAAAACCAGAGGCTTGCCATAAAGCCATAACTGAAGCTTCAAGGGGCCTGGAGTGGCTGGCAGGGACAGGAATGGAGCTTCCATTCAATCCATTGCTCAATGTCAGGTCCTGTGCCAGGTATATGGATTTTATCCATTTAATTTGATTAAGCAGAAACACATCCTGATGATTTGACCAACACACACACACACACACACACACACACACACACACACACACACACAGAGAGAGAGAGAGAGAGAGAGAGAGAGAGAGAGAGAGAGAGAGAGAAACAGAAAAACATACATACACACAGAGAGACAGAGTCAGAAAGAGACAGAATGACACAATACACATACACACATAGAGAGACAGAGAGGTAGACAGAGACAGAAAGAGACAGACACAGACAGACAGACACAGAAGGGGAGGAGGGAAATGGAGGGAGGAAAAGAGGGAGGGAGAGAGGGAGAGGGAGAGGGAGAGGGAGAGGGAGGAGTAGAAACTCAGAAGGCTGCTCAGCAATTGCAGCCCTGGTGAGGAATAGTATTGAAGTTTCATCGGAAATACATTCAAGGTTTGCCAAAGTTTATTTGAAGCCCCAACGACCCCAAGCCACTGCAGCCATGATGCATGTCCTTTATAATTAGTATTTTGCCTTTCTGCCTGCTCATGTCCTAAGAGTTGTTGTTTTCCGGAGCTTTTTAGTTACTGGCAGCTTGGGAAAGCATGGGTCACTCTTCTGCTTGACAGCTATTGTCTGTGCAGAGCTGGATCAAGGCTTTCATAAGCTGCCAGTCTGATTTAGTGAGGGCTTCATGAATCTACCATCCAGGGAAGGCTCTCAGTGAGCTTGTTCCAGGAGACTGGGGTTTGCTCCAGAACAGCAATTCTGACAAATCGACAAGGCAATAGGAGATCATTAGACTGCCAAGTGCCTCTGCAGACAGCCACTGGGACACTGAGCCCATTGTCTACCTGTTCAGGGATGCCCTGGGAGCAACATTAATGTCCAGACTAACCCACTGGGGCTCCCTTATGACATCGTTCTGCACAGATGGCCAGAGCCACTGGAACCTGAGTGCAGGAGCTCCTGGTAGTGGCTCATCATCGGATGGCTGGTTTTATGGCAGGTATCTCAATAGCCTGGAAATCCCTGCTACTGTTTACTGGCTGTGCTGAGCTCGCTCCTGGCGCCATTGTCTTCCAGTATTATTAATGCCTCCAGGTTCTCTTCCTCCCACTTCGTTAGATGTTTTAAATTTAATTTTATCTATTTTGTATTAAGTAAATATGATACATCCTTAAGCCTTTTCTTGAAAAAAAAAAACCAGGCAAAAGTAAAAAGAGGTAAATAATCAGCTGTGTGAGAGAGTCTCGAGTTCCATCCAAGGGAAAGAGGAATACATGGGTACAGGTGAATTTTAAGCAATGGTACCTTTTATTTATTTATTTATTTTTATTTTTTGAGATTCCTGCTTGGGGCTGTGTTTGGAGATGTCCTGAGGCTAGTTTGCTCTGCTCATGAAAAATGATTGTTAATTTTTCCAGAATTTATCAAGCTGATTGATGTGACTTTGGCAGTTTTAAGCCAGCCCTAGTGGGAGTAGCTGTAGGACAGAAGTTGTCAGAAGTTATAAATTAAAGGTGCATCTTCCTCTCTCCTCCTCTCCCACACACCTCCTCCATTTCCTGCCTTTTCATGGCAAACCCGTTTCCTGGCAAACCCGTTTCCTGGCAAACCCGTTTCCTGGCATACCACTGGATGCTTTTCTGCTGCTGCCACCTAAAGTTTGCATTAGAGGATATGGGATTATCTTCTGAGATTTGAACTCCAGATTAATATATGGTAGACCAGAATAGAAGGCAATAGAATCTTGGTTCATGGGACTTGTGTGAAAATAATAGCAAATAGCTATGGTGACCAATGTGACCAGTGTGTGTGTTCACACATGGTCCCATCTGGATACATTTCTAATAAAATCCCACTGAAGTTGGGCACATATCTCTTAATCTGTCCCTGTCCCTGAGATGAAGGCAAAGTGTAGTCCCCTCTCCCATCTAGTTATTTCCTCAAAGAGTATTGGGGCTTGGTCCAAGTAGGACTTTACTAATTTTAAGTGTCTCATGAAGAGATATGAGAGGTGTAGCCAGTCTTCTCGTACACTTGGGTTTTTGATACCCACTTTGGTAAATGGTCTGTGTGAAGATGCTGCATGCATGGTTCTATACTACTATTCCTTTTCTATTGAGATGGTTCTGATGTGATTCCATGGGGTCGTGTGTGGCTGTGGGGGTGGATATGCATTTCCAGAGATAGAGATTGGGTTTCTGCAGTGCTATTCTGATCTGTGGTTATTATAGGTCATCCCATCTCTGGGCTACTCGTAGATTTTTTGAGTTCAAAAGGATCTCTCTTCTTCTGGATTAAACTTGGAAAAGGTTGTCCCATGCCATGTATAGCCCGACTCTCCTCAAGCATGGCTCTGTAGACACATTTGAATGGTAACTTTCCGAAGAATGCTTTGCTTTCTCAGGAGGCCTAGAGAAGACCGCTTATAGAATCTGCCTTCCTTCAAACTGGCCTACTTCCTGTCTTCAGGTGACAGATATCTAAAACAACCATGTATTATTGAAGCATGAGCAAGGAGTCATACTTGCGGATGTGGGCAGTGCCTTGCAGAGTAATCGCCAGGGAATGGAGTCTGGATTAGGAAAAGCAGTTCACATTTCTTTAGTGCACAGTCTGTCTGCTTGCTGACATGAGCTTCCTAGTCAGTGACTTTGGGTAGATTGGCAAGGTCATCTCTATCTGTAGTCTGATGCTTTTTAGCATCTCAATTCAGAACTCTGCTTTTTGGATATTTCCAAGATGCCCTCTGATGGAGATGGGGCTTCTGTGTGAGAGTGCCCTCTGCAGGGTCTGCTGGTAGGATGGTTCTGGCCAAGTGTCAGGTATATTTTATATGAAAATTATAAAATTGAGGACGGAGAGGCTGCAGAGAGAGCTCAGTAGGTAAAATGTTTGTGCAAGCATGGAGATCTGTGTTTGATTCTCAGAACCCACACAAAAATCTGGCTGGGGAGGCATGTACTTGTAATCCAAACTCTGGACAGGTGAATGGCAGGTGTATCTCTGAGATCACTGGGCAACTAGCCTAAGCTCTCAGATAAGCGATTGAGAGAGCATGTCTCAGAGAGAAGAAAGAGTAGAGTGGTGTCTAAATGACATGGAGGTTGACTTCTGATCACTGCATTCACATATACACACGTACATGTACATAGACACACATGCATACACACACAACAGACACACACACACACACACACACACACACACACACACACACATGCACGAATAATAACACACACAGGCATTAAATGACTAAGCTTTCCAAAACCTTGCAAGTTTAGAGGCAAAATAATCAAATTTCAGAGAGCAATTGGCCCTGGATTCCTGACAAAAGTGAATTTTAAGGCCAATTGAACCCTAGGAGACTTTGGTGTATAGAGCATTCTCCAAGATGCTCTGTCCTTGAGGATATCACTTTGAGCTTATCTGAACTGGCCTTGGTTGTAGCTCCACATCAGTGTGTACTGTATCAGGCAGGGTTGGCAGGAAGGAAATGAAGCATTTAAAGAGGCAAGTTTGGATGGAGACTAGCTTCCATCAAAAGAACAGCTGTAGAGGAAGACTAGGGCAGTAATGCACCTTAGGTTAATGACGATGGGACACATGGAGGTAGCGAAGATGAGAGGTGGGTGTAGTACTTCCAGAGTTTAGTGGCTGGGGTCACTCCTTAAGTGCCGGAGCTATGGAAGGGACATCATCTATGCCACAGGTTCCTTCCCGAGCAGAGAGAGAAGTGAGGAGAAATACTCTGGCCCAATCTCTCCCATTATGCACTGTGCAGCCACACTTTCTCTTATTGTATTTCCCCTGCTGTTTAATTTATTTCTCATTGGCCAAGCCCAGCTGGTAGTCAGGGCACATCATACTGAGGATACACAGTCTTCAGAATCAGTCCCTATGGGGTAAGTACTTGGCATGAAACCCTAAGCCAGTAAAGGACAAGACACAAATCCTGCTGGCCCTCTTCGCACCTCTGGACAGAGATTGCTCAGGTTAACAGGTATTCTAGATCAAATTAGTGTTACCTGGAATGATGTCTGAGCTTCCCACAGGGCTGTGTTTCTCCATTGGTATAAAAGGGACTCCTAGTAGGTAGTATGGCCTTGTGAAGGTTTTGTGCCCCAGTGTAGGGGAATGCCAGGGCCAATACTTGGGAGAGGGTGGGATGGCAGGCATGGGGAGGGGGAGGCAAAAGGGGTTTGTTCTTGTTGTTTTTGTTTGTTTGTTTGTTTTTTTGGAGGGGAACCTGGGAAAGGAGAAATTTACATGTAAATAAAAAAAAAATAAAAAGACAGGACCCGAGAGCACTGCCGGTCCATTCTCAAGTCAAACTGAGGGAATTTTCATTAGAGATTTTCTGGCGTACCTGGAATAGTATGGAGAATGACTTAAGTTACCCAACCCCCTTTCCCTGAGCTGTTGGCTTTAGTGTGCCATTTCTCAGCAGGATCACTATCACTCACAACTTCTAGTAGAATTCTCATTTCTGACTTTCTTTTGAGAATGCTAACAGCAGCACTTCCATTTTAATGGTTCAGGAGTTCTCCTGTATCCCCTGCATTTTCTGTCATCCTCAAGTAACACACTGAAGTAAGTAGGAATACCTCAATTTTCAGGTGATAATCTGAGCCTCAGAGGTGAAATACCTGGTTCAGACTTTCATGGCTGTTATTATGCATTTCTGTATTTACATCTTATTCTGTAAGGTGTGACTTTAAGATAGTCACATGATCAGTAGGAGACGGAATGGAGAGGCAATGGGTATACTATTGTAGAATACAATGTTATTCCTGTTGCATAAAATCAAATGCTAGTCCACAGAACATCCAGAGGTCTTCTTCTAACTTTATTTGTATTTCGGGTCATGTGCAGGATAAATCTGTGGCCTTGATCTCAAGAGCAGAACCTTAGGTCACTGGGGAATGAAATCTCCCTCTTTTCCTACATTTGGAAATTGAGACCTAGACATGTCAAGGCACATATCTAAGATGACATATGGAGCTGTCATCAATGCAGGACATTTTCTAGTTGCAATTTAAGAGGTAATCTCTGTTTGCCTCTGTCCAGAGAATGTACATCATTTAAGGGACCAAAATCTTCTCTACTCTACTGACTAGGTGTGTTCTTTGACCTGTGAAGAAGGCATGGGAAGCAATATGTCAGTGTTTTACATAAAGCACGCATCATAGTTGGACTTGAGCTGGATGATGACTCCTGTCTCTGTGTGTGTTTCCCCTGTGCTACTGAGTGATCTCCTTTGGGTGGATTTGGCTGGAACATTCTGATTCTCTTAGACAAATTCAACAGCTGTTCTCAGGTTCTGGAATTTCTACTTGCAGAGACTTCTAGTTCTGCCCATTCTAATTTCAGAACCTTTCACTGTATTTTGGTAAAGGCTGCATTTTTCCAGTTATCTGCAGCCTGTCCAAGGAAAGTGTCTGTCTGGATGCCTGACCTCAGCTTCTGGACCTCACATCCTTGTTCATTTTGCTCAACCAGGGAAGCCTCTGTGTTTGACTATGGATGTACTTTGGCTTCTGATCTTTACCAGGAGTCTCCAGTCCATGATATCTGCTTGTCTCTCCTCTTTAAGTCTGTGATCAAATGTCATCTTCTCAGAGAGGCTTTCCTTCAAACTCAGCACTCACTGCCTCATGTGCCACCCATTACATCACCTGCCACTCACTATATCACCTGCCACTCACTACATCACCTGCCAATCACTGCCTCACCTGCCACTCACTACATCACCTGCCACTCACTACATCACATCACCTGCTATTCATTACCTCACCTGCTTCTCAGTACATCACGTGTCATTCATTATCTTACCTGCCATTCTCCAGCATACCTGCCATTTGCTGTCACAAGTGCACTCTCTATCATATCTGCTATTCTTCTCCTCCTCTTCCTCCTCTTCTTCCTCTTCCTCCTCTTCCTCCTCCTCCTCCTCCTCCTCCTCCTCCTCCTCCTCCTCCTCCTTTTTCTTCTCCTTCTTCTTCGTTTTTAAGACAGGGTTTCTCTGTGTAGTCCTTGCTGTTCTGGAACTCACTGGCCTTGAACTCAGAAATCGGCCTGCCTCTGCCTCTCAATTGCTGGCATGTATCGCCACTGCCTGGCCCTTGCTATTTTTCTTTCAAAAAACGCTTTTCCTCATTGTTTCCTTCAGACATCTTACAACCTTCTAATATTTTTAAACTTGGAGTATTATAGGTAGGTGCCTATTAAACTGTAAATCCAGAATAAAGTGATGATAATATATATCCTCAGCACCTACACTAGTACCTAAAAGCAAATCAGACTCCCACCAAAACATTAAATAGGGTGAAAGAGTGAAGGAATGAGTCTCTCTTCTTCTAGAGCATTCATTTTGAAACCGTTCTAACAACTTTATAGCTAGGCCCTGACTTCTTTCTCTTTAATTGTAATGAAGAACTGCAGCAGTGAGTATTCCTGAGTGCAAAGCTCCCTATTGCCTTTCTGGGACAGACTCCTGCTTGCCTCCAGCTTGTTTCTGTTATATACTGGTTTTTTTTTTTTTTTTCAAAGTAAATTTGTAACCTTCCCTCATGTAGTTTCTTCTATATGCATTTCATGAGCTGCTGGCACAGTTTACTCTGAGTCTATGGCTTAAAATAACACATATTTATTATCTTGCAGTTCTAGAGGTCAGAAGTTTGACCCAATTCCTATGGAGCCCTGGTAGAGGTATCAGTGGGGCAATAGTCCTTTCTGGAGGCCCCAGGAGACAATCTTTGCCTTTTATAGCTTCTTGAGGCTTCTCCCATTTCTTTCTCCATGGCCACCTCTCAGCATCTTCAAAGCCAATGACATGGTCTCCTTCTGCCCTGCTGCTACCATCTCACCTCTTCTTACCTTCCTTATCCCTCTTCCATGTTTAAAGAGTTCTAGTGGGAGCCTTCAGATACTGAAGGATCCACTCTTTAATATCAGCTAATTAGCCAACATTACAAGTTCTAGGGTGTTGAATGCAGATACCTTTGGATGGAAATAACACTTTGTCTATTATTTTTGTTCCTTTTCTCCAGGTTCCTTTCTCCTGGTCTTTTTGTATTCCAAAAGTCTATGCTATAGCCATTCATTTCTCCCATCCTTTAAGGGTCGTCTAGTTAAAATGATTTGACCCTGTATTTTACTTTCATAACACATTTTTGCAGACTTCTCTTAAGGCAACTAATACGTTAGCTTATATTATATGTTTATATATATATTTGTTTGTATATAGCTTTATTACATAATTCAAAGCAGCAACCCCCAGGTACCAGTGGAGTAATATATCTATTTAAGTAAGACATTCATATACATATAGTCACTTACATTAGTATACAAACATACTAACTCAATAAGAATTGTTCATTATTGAAATTTGGGTGTGTTGGTCCATGCTTGTAATCCCAGGCTAAGGTACAAGGATTATCATGAGTTCAAGGCCAGCACGGACTCCATAGTAAGAATTCCAAGCTGGCCTTGGTTTCATAGTAAGAATTCTAGGCTCGCCTGGGCTACAAGGAAACCCCGTCTTAAAAAATGCTGTTGAAAGAATTGAAGGAAAAGTAAGGAAGAGGGAAAAGAAACATGAATAGAATGCAAGGAAGAAGAAATGAGGTAGACAATGACAGAGGGATGGAGAATTTGATTCAGCACAGAGATGGTGGCTGAATCCTCAGGCCATGCTCTAGGCATTTTAGTGCTTCATGAAGCAGTAAGACCTGGATCAACGTCACTACACATGTGCCTTGTTGTGTATGGGCCACATGATCTGGGCGAAGACTTCAGAGACAGAGACATTTACTGCCCAGTTTTTCTCTCCTTGCATTCCTAATCTCATAACTGGCACCCATGTACCTACCACCTGGAAATCTTGATTCCTTACTCCCTTAATATTATTCCCCAAAGACTTCCAAAATGCCTCTAAAATTGCTAAGACATGAAGTGAATTGGGGGAAATCACACGACAAACAATATATTTGGCATCAGCAGACTTGGTTCTGAACTCAAGTCTCTGACGCTCCTTCTTTAGCGAGAATCTATACTGTTTACCTCTCCTGGCTGTTGTGAAGACCAAAAGGCATTTCATCTATGAAGCATCCACCCTACTGCCATAGTGGGTGTTTAGAAGACCCTGCCTGGGCTTTGCCCTGCGACTAAGGAAATGTTGCTATTACTGGTACCTGCGTGCAGGCTCTCTGCTGGCAGAACCAGGAGAGAAGGTGAGAACCTGGTCCAGCTGAGCCTCTCTAAGGGCTGAGCGGGGCTGAGCGGGGCTGAGCGGGGGCTGAGCGGGGGCTGAGCGGGGCTGAGCGGGGCTGAGCGGGGCTGAGTGGGGCTGAGCGGGGCTGAGCGGGATGGTGAGGCTGGGATCTCCTGCCTCCGGGAGAATAACCACCCTGAACCCGGAGTCTGTCAAAGCAGGAACTCGTTTTAATGTATCAATCCTTTCTTTATAAAGGGCTGAGAGAGGAGGTGGAGTTTTCTGCTGAGGTGAGATGATGTAAGGGGAGGGGAAAGTTGATGAAGGGTGACTGACAGAGCCAAAGAAGTTACTCTACATCAGCAGGAGCTAAGCAAAGGCAGGCTTAAGCAGGTTGTGTTGAGCCACTCCAGTACGGAAGTGACTGACACAGTTTACAAAACTCGAGCCAGGCTTGGGTTTGCTCTCAAGGCCCAACCAGGGCCAAATAGGGCCCAACATACTGGGACAAACTAAGACTTGACAGTGCAGTGAAATGATCCCAGGATCGTTTGCCTTTTTCTCGGCATGGGATCTCCAAACTTCAGGTGGCAAAAGTGTCAACATGTCCCAGGTTCTTAGATAGCAGCTTGATTGAACTAAAGACATTTTTTTTTTGCACTAGTTGGTTTTCATTTGACACCACCACGTAGAATCATTTAAAAATAAAATATTTAAGAGGAATTATCTACATCAGTTTGACCTGTGGGCATGTTTATGTGTGGAGGAGGAGAGAGAGTTGCCTTGATTGTGGGCGCCACTATTCTCTAGACAGGAGTCCTAAACGGCGTAAGAAGGAAGAAAGCTCCCTGAGAGCAAACAAGGATTCCTGCCTGCATTAGATTTTCTCTGCTCTTAACAGTGGCGGTAAAATGACTAGGTTCTTCAGCTTCTTCCTTGACTTACTTTCTCTCAATGATGGACTATTACCTTGAGTTGATTATTGCCAAATAAACTCGTTGTTCCTTAGACTGTTTTTGGAGGGCAAAGTCAGGATATTTTGTTACAGAAATAGAAATGAAATTAAGACCGGCATGATCCAAGGAAACAGGACAGCCATATCTCAGAATGTCTTCCATCATGGCCATGACAAATGATCTTGGGCAGCATATGACATTTCACCAGTTGTAAGAGGTGACCAGATCAGATCAAAGGTACAGAAGAACTTCCTATTACCTGCGTCTAGACCCACATTGTAGTACATGTAAGCCTGAGTGCCTTTTGATGGCCAACTTGCCATTTTTCCTTCACTGTAAGTGCGAGAGAATCAAATTTATTTCACAGTGACTGTAGTAGCCCATTGATATGATATGTATGCCTCAACTGTGAAGTGTGAGACTTCCAAGAAATGTGGAATTTTCTCTTAACTGGTCAGGCATCAAATCTGCTTAGCCACTGGGAGTCTTATTTGTTATCATGATGGAAACCAGAGATGGGAACGCAATGAGGGAGGGGAAGAGCCATAATTCCTTGAAGCCTTTTTAAAACCTTCACTCATTTATAACTGACTGAGGCTAAGGTCAGAGATGGAGGACTTATTGAGCACCCTGTGTGACAAAGTGAGGACCTGTCAGACATAGTGCCTGGCAATGAAGCACATTTGAAGAAAGGAGATTTTTATAAAAGCTTATGATGGAGTACAGCAACTCAAAGCTTCTCTTAATAGAGAAAAGTATTGCTCAGGGGCTGTCTGTGCAATGACTTGTGGGCAATCACTCTCTCCTGGTCCCTTAACACTTTTGGAGTAATAGCTTTTCACTAGAAAATGCATGTTCTTTGTGAGGTCACATTCCAGACTTGGTATCCCATGTGTGGTTTTGACCCATGGTCCCACATGTACAGATATAGAACACCCCTGAACAGTCCAAGCCTACAGAAGCCCATTGGTCTACAAGAAGAAACCTCAGCTCTTAGACACTAGAAGGGAAGAGGCAGTTCTGTGTTTTGCTCTTGGGAATGCCTGAGCATACTTGCTTTGGTAAAACCCGCAGTGCTAAATTCTCCGCCAACCCCCGCAAGAGGATTTCACTGGCAAAGTTGCATCCACAAGAGAAGCACTGGCAGTAGCTGAGCTCTGGATGAGTGGATGTTCCTGGTTATTCAAGCTGGACGGCTGGCAAGGATTTTAAATAATGGGGAAGAATTGTTTAAGCTAGGAGATCAAAGATATTATAGGTAGATGATACTGCCTATGTAAAAGGATAAGGCCACTTTGGATCCCCCCCCTTTACACTCTGGAAACTTCTGGGAGAGCTCCTAAGAGCTACAAAGAAATATATAATAATATAGACACATATAGAAGAGACTGGATGGCAAGGAAGCAGAAAAGGATAAGAGACCCTTTGTGCTAAGCTACAGGTGTATGTATTTTTTCTTTAAAAGGGCAATGTAGAAAGTTTCTGGATGGCTAACTCAGAAGTAAAGTCTGGCCAACAAGTTTTGTGCAGAGTGTGTGTGTGTGTGTGTGTGTGTGTGTGTGTGTGTGTGTATGTGTGTGTGTGTGGTGTGGTACTTAGTCTTGAAGCACGCAACAGATACTGTGTTGCCAAGGTTGTGACCTACAGTAGAGACAGGGGACCCTGTCCAAATTTAGTGTGGTAGCATAAACACAACAACACTAAAACAACACAAAATAAAAATGAAACAAACAACAACAACAAACCAGAGTCTTTGGTTGATTACTAACCAGGGGATTCAAGACTATACTCTAAAATGGAAATCCAAAATCTACTCTAGACAGGAGACAGGGATAGGCTACCATCAGGGTATCTATATTCAGTCTGAGGAGGCTTCGTAAGTGATCTATCCATATCTGACAAAGCATGACCTGATAGCAAGTCTGTAGGCGACATATCTAGCAATCAATGAAAGACTATAAAGAGAAATGTCGTCTTATGGAGAACAGGGTATGTGAGTACTTATGTGGATTTATTTACATTTTAAACAGGGTGTCTAGCCTTGGCTGGCCTCAAATTCCCTATGTGGCTGAGGTTGACCCTGAACTTCTGATCCCCCTGCCTCTGCCTGTCCTTGTGCTGAGATGGGTTACCTTGTTTGGGTCAGGGAACCAAACCCTGTGGACTTCTGCATTCTGGGCAAGTACTCTAGTAGCTGAGCTTCATCTCCAGCGCCATAAGTATTTACATGAATTTATATTTTAAGAACAATTTAAACTAGGAACAACAACAATGACAATGCCTGAAACAGGATCAAGAGCAGAGTCCACAGTAAAGAAAGGATAAACCAGTTTGGCCAATGTCAGGGAAACCAAATATGTGCTGACTTCCCTTAGCAGAGAATGGAACTCAAGAAGGCCAAAGAGCAAAATGAATAACTTTGGAATTCCTCAGTGGTTATGATTCCTAGTTTTGGTGAGTCTTAAAATATTTCAGGGAGAGCTCACTTATTACACATGCCCTGAGGACACACAGAAATGATAGTATTCTATTAGTGTCCAATAATAGAGATTAATAATACCAATAAATAAT
The DNA here is from genome assembly GCA_019843815.1 of Montemys delectorum. Taxonomy (NCBI): domain Eukaryota; kingdom Metazoa; phylum Chordata; class Mammalia; order Rodentia; family Muridae; genus Montemys; species Montemys delectorum. Next base: position 39,125 of record JADRCD010235757.1, read on the forward strand.
CACAGTAAATATTTATATAATGATCCCTGTGCACCAAGAACTTGGGCTGTGAGCACCTGTAACCCACAGTTACTAGAAAATAAATCGTGTATCCTGCTCTCATAGAAAATATATTAGAGACAATAAGACATGGTGGGCCCAGGTAGGATTCACTAAAGCTGGTTAAAGGCCAGCCAGGATCACCAATTCAAGCAGACGTGAACAATAAACATTTCAGATAAACAATAATAAGACTTGTCAGTAATAGACCTGCTCAATCAGAAATGCTAAAGGCGGTTATAAAACCTGAACATTACAAATGACAATGGAGAAAAACTTCAAAGGAAACCAGAGATGTTAAATTTATAGGCAAAAAGAAAGGCTTGTCTTTATCCCATTCCAGGTAGCTTGACTATCTGTCTTTGCAGTATTCCTAGGTGGAAAAATAAAACAGGGTAGCAGAAGCCTACATTTCTCTAAGGAAAGACAACTTGAGCATGTCATATGTCCATGTTACACATATAATTTGCCAGTGGAGACTTTTCCCCATCAAAAACTGGGTGAGATTTTGATCCAGTTAAGTCAGGAAAGAACTCAAGGATTTTTCTCTGATAGAATCCCAGAGTCCCAGTTCACTTACAACTAGAAGAGTCTAAATGGGCAAGATGCCAGTCCTACCCGCTCCAAACATCCTTATTAGACAGCAGAGTCAAGTGTTGAAAGGATTAGAAAGCAGTCTGGGAATTCATTAGAGTTGGAAGAAGGCTCAGCTCTGGGCAAGTTTTCTTCAACCCTACAGGTGTGCTGAGGAATGCTATGTGATTCAAGAACAATAGCCAATCGTAGTAAGGGCCAGTCCAAAGATGCTCAAGATTTTGGAATTTGTATTAAGTTTGTCTAGTGGGAGATCCTACATGTGTAGTCTTGGTACGACTTGATAGTATGTTGTTTTTAATCAAGAAAATATTAGGTGCAATAATAAGGTCAGAATGTTTTGAGTGACTCACAATTCATTACGACAATTTGAGACTTTTCTTAAGTCAGATTCTCTGAGAAGCAGAACCTAAAACATGAATTTGGATTCTATTTTCCATCGTTATTAGTGTTTTTAGGACATGATTTCTACGTTACTTTAAACCACTCTGTGTAGTAGCTTGTCACTTGTACATAGCCTGTACTTATATCTTGCTTTGTACAACCTTTGTTTTTTAATGGAAATGTTTTGTCCATTATAGTGAATGAAATTATGTGTAGGTATATAATTTTGAGATTATTTTTATTTACCACCATCTTTTATACACTTTTCCTGCTTTATTTGGGTTAATTTGAGTTAATCAATTAATATTGTTTCCCAAAATCCAGTTTAGTTCTGCAAATAAATTTTATTCATACTAATTTGTATTACTCTTAGTGCTTACTGTGAATTTTTAAAATTAACTTTCACGACTCTCATCCCAGTATTCTTTTTTCCCCCCCAGGGGAGAGCGCAAACCCAGTACCCCATTACCATATGCAGTCAAGTTTCCCACATTTGGGGAAATCACCAGGGTCAGCACATCCAGAGTGCAATGGATAAGCCTCGCCCTGGGAAAACCACCTTCGTGATCATGGTATCTCTCCTGCTAGGTATGTATCATCCCAGTATTCTTTTTTTTTTTTTTTTAAGATGTTTTCTTTACAATATCTCCTTTCCCAGGTTCTCCTCCAAAAGAAAAAAGAAAAAGAAAAGAAAATAAGAGAAAAAATAAAAAAAAAAAAAAAAAAAAACAAACTAAAACAATCCCCTGTTCCCTACCCCCTCCCCCTGCTCACCATCCCACTCTCTCCTACTTCCTGGCCCTGGCATTCCCCTACACTGGGGCATAGAACCTTCACAGGGACAAGGGCCTCTCCTCCCACTGATGAGTGACTTGGCCATCCTCTGCTATACACATGCTCCTGGAGCCATGAGTCCCCTCATGTGTACTCTTTGGTTGGTGGTTTAGCCCCTGAGAGCTCTGAGGGTACTAGTTAGTTCATATTGTTGTTTGTGCTAAGGGGCTGCAAACCCTTCAGCTTCTTGGGTCCTTTCTCTAGCTCCTTCATTGGGGATCCTGTACTCAGTCCAATGGATTGCTGTGAGCCTCTACTTCTGTATTAGTCGGGTACTATCGAAGCCTCTCCGGAGACAGCTATATCAGGCTCCTGTCAACCAGCACTTGCTGGCATCCACAATAGTGTCTGGGTTTGATGATTGAATATGGGAAGGATTTCCCAGGTGGAGCAG